>CM068546.1:23921492-24183992 GCA_035048495.1 Euptelea pleiosperma | reverse complement strand
AAACCAAAACACAGATATATAGTAGTTCGGTGTTCACACACCTACGTCCACTGTTCAATGCTCAACATTAGCAAATCCATTAATCAATCAAGTATCAAAACTTTAACAATTAAAAGCAAATGGCTAGAAATCCACCTAACCTACTTAGAAGATAAATGAATTTCTCTCCATCAAGTTACACTCTTTGCAAGCAAAAACCACACCTAGTTACACTCTCGGCAAGTCAAATCGAGTAATAACTCAACTCACATGGGATTTCTCCCAACGAGATCTAAGTGTGAATTAACTCACTTTGACTAAAGGTAGGTCTAGGGAACAATGTTATATATATATATATATATATATATATATATGAAGTAATGCTTACAAGAGGCTTAACTAAATTGGTACAACTCCAACACTGAATGTTACGCGATTATTACTTCAGTCACACAGAAATCACTCTAAAAGCTCCAACCCAATCTCAAACACAATATACGAAGATGATGCTATGACGCACAGGGATTAGGTCACAAAGTCTCAAAAAAAATGGGCAGTGTTTTGTCACTTTATGGCCAAAGAGAGTTTTTCTAAGAGTTATGCTGAATTATGGTAAAAATCCCTTTTAAAGGGGTCAAGTTGACTAAGGCCTAACGACTAGTAAGATGCCATAAATGGACTAGTGAGAGCACCCCAAGAGGAGTTAGGCACCCAAGCCAGGGAGCAGGGGCGCTCGTGACCTTTTATGGGGCACTCGAGCTTGTCAAAACTTGAATGTTGCTAAGGGGGGGGGACCCCGTAAAGAGCTCAAGCACCCGAGGTCTTGGTCACCCGACCTTATACGAGGCGCCCAACCTCCTCAAACCAAAGAGGTACACTTACAAGGCGCCCCCGCCTGATTACTGATTTCAAACCTTTAGATCTTTGAAACCCTAATAATGGGAATAAGAAATCAGTAATCAGCCTGATAACTGATTTCAAACCTTTGAATCTTCATACCTTAAACATGGTCAATAATGCTTAAATTCTACCATAAAAAATCAACCCATGGAAATGACTCCAATCCAAAGCTTCGAAATTAATCAAGCTAATTGTTAGTATGTATATCCATTTAGGGTTAGCCCAAACATCCATCATGTTAGAAATCTCTAAGAATATGCCAAGTAGCTCATATTGAGGCTCGTCCGCAAATTCTACTCTGCGTGGATATGAGTCACGTGGCACATTCTTAGAAACCACTGACTGTAAGGATGTTTGGGCCCAAACATAGGTAGACTTACATACAAAAAATTAGCATGATCAGAGATTTCTCAGTGTTGGATTGGAGTCGTTTTCGTGGGTTCTCAAACATTAAAAGAGGGTTTCAAAATAGAAAAAAAAATATATATATATATTTGAGATTACCAATCAAGGTGATTTTTGGTGTATATATCCAACAAGGAGTGGGATAAACAGCCAAGCAGTCAGTGGGGCAATATTACAGCGGAGAATAACAAAAATTGTGGATTTGAAAAAGTTTATGGCATAAAAAACCCTAAAAAACTCACATGATACGTGGCAGACGGACGGTGGCGTACGGTCGGAAAGACGCCGGGAGAATGGCTGATGAACGGCAGGGGAGGGTAGTGGCAGCAACGGCAGACGGAGACAAGTCCGGTGGAAGAAAAGGGCAGAAGGGGATTTCGGGTGGAGAAGAGAAGGGGAAATAGAGAAGGGGTTTGCACGCGCGGGTTTTGAGAAACCCATTTTTTTCTTTTATATGCTTCTACAGCGAGGGCCAACATCTGACCGTCACTATAAGATCTATATAGCGACAGTGGTGACCATCTTTATATGTATCTTATAATGACGGTCATAATCTGGACATCTCTATAGCTCAATCTATAGCGACGGTCGGGTGTGTGACTGTCGCTAAATCTAGATACAATAAAGTTGTTTCCTTGCCTGTCACTATAGGTTCCTCATTTTCCCCAAAATTTTTCCTCGCGAATATCGGTTTCGAGTTTTAGCAGAAGTCGGGTGTGTGGCCGTCACTATATATTGTTTTAGCGACAGGTTTGCATGGCTGTTGCTAAAAGCCCGTCGCTATAAATCAAATTTCTTGTAGTGCGAGTCCAACCCAATCGGGTTAGTCTAGTTGGCAAATTATTCAATTTTTTATTTTTTATTGCTTGGAAAGGTTGATAAAAAATTTTATATTAAATTTCAATATAAAAATACATATAATAATTTTTTATTCATCAGCTTTACAAACATAAACCACAATAAAAATAGGCTAGGAAGCATAAAACACATTAACAAAATATAGACATTTAGGGCCTGTTTGGTACGTGAGAAAAAGAGTTCCGACGGCGAATATTTAGCCAGGCGAATATTATCTTGGCTAAATATTTGCTCAGAGCAATATTTAACAATGTTTGGTACATGTATAAGCTAGCTCACTTCAGCTTACTTCATTTTCTTTCAATTTGAGTGGGTCCCACATATCAAAGTAAGTCAAAAATAGGCTGGGCGAGTGCGGGAACCACATATTATGTCAAAGAATAAAAAAAAATTAATTTTTATCTTTTTTATATATTAAAAAATTAATTTTTATTGAAAATAGTGATTTTCCGGCGAGAAAATAAAATTTTCTCACCAAGGCATAATCGGCGTGAAAATATTTTCACAGGAGGGGGGAGGGGGGGTGATCAAATGTTTTCCCGCCGCGGAGGGCAAATATGAGGGCCCGGCTAAATATTTGCCGAGGGCGAGTGGCTGCCAAACGCAGCCAGGCGAATATTTGCTCAGCCAAATATTTTAATTGCCCGCCGCAGAGCGTTACCAAACAGGCCCTTATATTTGCAGTGGTGTATTGCCGGGTTCGGGTTGGGTCGGGTTCCTAAAGCCTCATCTCGAGCCCAACCTGTGTTTTGATTGGGTTGTCAAAATCCAGGTCTAAGCCCAACCCAATTACTAAAGGGGCCAACCCAACCTTGCCAAATGTTAGGTTGAGCTCGCCCAAGTTGTAATCCTAGTAAAAATAGGGATATTTTTGAAATATTTGGGTTTGGGGTCGCAACGCAAGAAGGGCCTTCTCTTTAGTAAGTAGAATATATGCATTTATATTTGCAAGAGTGTATTGTCGGGCTCGGGTTGGGTCGGGTTACCTAAAGCCTCAACCCGAACCCAACCTGCTTTTGACTAGGTTGTCAAAATCTAGGCCCGAGCCCAACCCGAGTACTAAAGGGGCCAACCCAACCCAACCCAACTCGAGCCCAACATTGGGTTGAACCCGCCCAAGTTGTAGCTCCCTGAAATAGTGGCATTTTTGAAATATTGGGGTTTGGGGTCATAATAACGCAAGAACGACATTCTCTCACCTTAAAAAAGTTCGAGGTCCCTCAGCTTTTGAAGTAAAAATGGGAGAGGCAGAGTATTTCTCTAAGGATTTCGAGTGGGAAGAGCTTAGAGAGGAGATCGAGAAGGATCTGTCTCTTGCCCACCATTTCCTCCCTTTCGAATCCTCTCCTTCTCCTTCTCCCTCTCCCTCTTCATCTTCTTCTCCTTCGAACGATTCGAAGGCATGGAAAAGCTTCCACAATCGCCACTCTACTGGCAGATTCTTCAAGGTTCCCATCAATACTTTCTACCTCTCTCTCTCTCTCTCTCTCTCTCTGTTTTCTTTTTATTATTTCTTTTCATTTTTTTATGTTTATAGTTCATATTTGTGGTGTTGAATGACTCAGTGGGTTTCACATTCTTTGAATCTCGACCCTTTTTTTAGCGTTTGCTAGAACTCTGGGTTGTGTGGATGTTTCTTAATTTTTCTCTACAATTATAAAATTTGACTGAGTTGTGGGTTGTACAGGTGATTCTTGAATTTTTTTTGGCTAAATTTGATTATTTTTTTTATTTTTTTATTTTTTGTGAACATTTCCCTAGTGGGTATTCTTTAAATCAGTTTTATTTTTCCGATTTTTTAAGCTTTGGATTTTTGGGAGCAGGAAAGGAGATATTTGTTGAAGGAATTCCCCGAACTACTATGTTGTGATGAAAATTCCAAGGTTTTGGAGGTGGGGTGTGGGAATGGCAGCACTGTTCTGCCCATTTTACGGTAATGCTACTCGCCATTCCTCATTTTTGTTTATCTCACTGGTCTTTCCATTTTTGATCCCTTGAGATGACTTAAATGAGTAAGAATGGTTCTTGAGAATTTTATAATTTGATCTCGTTGAGCTTACAAGTGCCCTTTTTTGTGTATGTGTGCGCGTGAGACACTGGATGGTCTTTGGTTGAATTAGAACTTACGAAAATGAATCCATCTGACCCAATTATCATGCATAGTTGAGGCTTAAGCCTGAAGTGCGCCTCACGCCTTGTGCCTCGAGGCTTATGCTTCAACTGAGTGAGGCTTAATCTGTGCACTTCACCTCGAGGTGCGCCCTTTAAAAGCACTGATTGCGCATCTGGCTAGGGGTGTGACTCCTTTATTCCATGGTGGTGTGACTCCATCAAAAGCTCCTCTTGTGTGGTGAGTTCATACCATTGGAAACCTAAGTGACGAGACTCCACTTATTTCTTTCTATTTTTTTTATCTATATTTTTCTGCATAATCTCAGTACTAGGTTTCTGTTTCTTGTAGTTTGTTCAGCACTTCTCAGCCCTGAAAAGTGAAAACCAGTCCCTTTGCTGCACCATCTCTAGTGAGAGAGTAATTACCAATAGCTCAATCAATCCTATAAACCCAAACTTTTGATATTGCATTCTATCTTGATATCCTAGTCGTAGACTCTATATAAACCCCGCCTAAACAAATCGTAACTCTAGAAATATTTCAGTTAGTCCTAAACTCATAATTTTTTAACCATAACAGTCCCTTATTATCAATATATCCAGTCCAGAGTCCTTTATGTTCCCATTTAAAATTCAGTCAAATCATATCTGTCCATTGATATTTCCAGCAACTAATCCTATTTCTTTAGTTTAGTATAGTCATACCCAGATGAACCTAGAAGTTCTTAATTCATACCAATACTCAATTATAGTTGTCTGACATCAAGTTTTGGTATCAGAGCAAGTTTCCATTCTTGGAAAAACTTCTTGTGAGGCCATGTTGATTCGTAGTGGTTGATTGTATATTGTGAGACTCCCATTCTCAAATGGGATTAGTTGCTTTGTAGCATGATGCAACACCTTTAGTTATAATATGAGAGGGTTAGAATTCTATGGAGCGAGAGATTGGGAAATCCCGAGTTTGGCTGCCCTTCTAGCTAGACTGGATGGAGTGTCTCTGGACAGTACTAGAGAGGACACCATTTGTTGGATAGGGAAATCCAACGGATGGTTTACAGTGCGTTCCTTCTACGAGTTGTTGGATAGCTCTTTGTACCCAGCTATATCCCCTTCCACTCCCATCCGTGGCCTTTCTTTCCCAAAGAAGAGGATATGGGGGTCCAAGGTCCCCTCTAAAGTTGCTATTTTTGTCTGGTGCGCTTCTCTGGAGAGGATCCTTACTATGGACAACCTCATCAAGAGAAATTGGGTGATGGCGAATTATTGCTTCATGTGCAAGGAATCAGGGGAGTCGGTGAACCATCTGTTATTGCATTGCAAGCTGGCTAGGGCGATCTGGAGTCTCTTCTTCACCTCTTTCAGGATTTGTTGGGTCCTTCCTGAATCCGTCATTGACACTTTGAGCAGTTGGATAACTCATCTCTTCCATCCGTGTAGCCGCCGCCTTTGGAGCCTCTTGCCTTTCGCGGTTTGGTGGGGTATTTGGAAGGAGAGGAACAAAAGAATCTTCGAGGGGAAGGAAGTGTCCCTATTAGACATCATCCTTTCTATCAAGGCGCTCCTCTTCTATTGGTCCAAGCTGTTTGTGGAGTGCAAGGGATTGTCCTTTGAAGGCCTAGTGTTCAGATGGGAAGATATTATGTCTAAGGGTGACTAGGGCCTAGGTTTTTTGTAGCTTTTTTGCTTGTTTGAGGAGGTCTCCTCTACCTCTTCTTCTAGCTGTTGCATGTTCTCTTCTTTCCTTCAATGAATATACACCTTATAAAAAAACAAATATTCAAAAGGAGCATCTCATGAAGGTGACCACAAATCATTAGTCCCGCACCAACTTGGTATTCGAGCTTCGGTCTAGCTTAGGGAAGTTTTTTATTTATTTTTTATTTTTTCAGGGTGTTAAGAGTCTGGCATATAGACATAGGATTTTCATCATCTATTCGTAGGTCATGTAGGAATTTTTTTTTTAGTTTATGTCAACCCGTAGTGGTTGTGAAGCCCAACATGGACTTTGCACATCTCGCTAAAGTCATTGAGAGCCTTAGTGCCACTGTGTCTAGCCTGGAGAGTGGAGACGAAGATGGTGAAGCAAAATGCTATCATCAATAGCCTTCTAGGAGTACTAGAATCGTCATGTCAACAAAATAACCGTAGGGGAGACGATAGAGATATGGTTGTTGACTAAGGGTGGGGTAGAAGAGGAGGTGTTCTACAACATCGTGATTTGGAGCCTTATGAACTTGACGAAAGAGCCATGAAATCTGTTCGAGTTAAGGCCCCAAGTTATAATGGTCAACTTGACCCAAAAGCCTTCCTAGATTGGGCATTAGACGTGGACCACTACATTGAGTGGTACACTATGCTTGAAGATCGTTGGATCAGGTTGACCAAAATGAAATTGGTAGGCCAAGCTAGACTCTTCTCCCATTACCTGTTGGGAGGACATGAAGGAGAAACTGAGTAAAAAACTTGTTCCTCTATCCTACCATTCCAGGTTGCTGGACTAGTGGCAAGCCTTCGCCAGGGAGGTATGTCTGTCGCTGATTACATTGACATTAAAGGATGACAAAAGAAGAACAAGCCAATTTGACTGAAGAGAAGCTAGTGGCTATGATTTCTGAGGCCAATTTGGAGGGAAACAAGAATGGGTGGTGGGTGGACTCCAGTGCAACTCAAAATGTGTTTAGTGATTGAAAATCTGAAGACCAATCAGCTTTTGTTAGAGTATATAGCATGGCTTATAATGGGCAGTCCAGATGTGTGTATCTAACGCACAATATGTGAAACATGTAATTAAATGATAGCACTAAACAATGTGCAGTCAAAGGAAAATTTGACTGACTCATTAACAAAAGGCAATGCAAGGGTTATGATTCTTAAAACATCAAAGGGGATGGAGCATAAAATGGAGATCCAAGTCCTTAGTTCAAGGGGAGGACAAGTCACTCGAGTGATTGGTGCTGAGGTAAGCGCTAAGCATTTGAAGCGAATGAGAGGTTCACTTGCTCCTTCCTATGGTGCAATCTAATGCAAAATTTTGGAACTATAACGTTAAGAAGGCTGAGCAAAACTCTTAACTCGTTTATAGATCCAAAAGCATTGGAGTGTTTTAGTTGATGCGACGCTTTTGATAAGTTCATCATGTCAGTGTGGAAGTAAGGTCAATCCCAATGAGTATAATTTATTCTTAAAAGCACTGTTAAACTGGGATACAATACTCTGGCTTTGTAGAATACTTACTTGGAATGAGGCATGCATCATATTTTTATTTGAAACAAGATCTATTGCTTTAAGATGACAATTAAACTTCGAACTGATGGAGAAGGTCACCATTTTTGTGAGGTGACCTTTGGTTTTGATCAACACTTTTACTTCTTTAGCCGACACTTCGGTTTTGTCTTTTGGTGGGTAGGTTGGAGAATTTCTCTGAATGTGAGCCCAACGGCTATTACGTATACTTACCCTTCTTGCCTTGTTTTTTGACTTCTCATTGGTACTTCCAATGTCTCTTTGTTTGTCTCTGTACGTATATCCCTCCCATTAGCTTGTTTATACATCACAAGTTACCATTTTCTTCTTATCTGCTCTTTTTTCTTCTTTTTAAAATATTTCCCCAGTGGCATCTTGCAAGAAGGGTATTTGGGCTGTCCATAAAATGGCAAATCATGAGGCTTGATTGTATCATGGGGGGAAGAGATACCATGTATCCCAGGCACTATGGGGAGGCATTTATTACTATTGGAACCACCCTACTGTGCTTTCATGTCTAGAGAGATCATCAAGTTTGCTCATTATTTGATTTGTGCTGTGACCATTGATCTCCCCACCATGTTCCCACATTGTTTTCTCCAAGTATGCCTCGAAGGCGACTTTCCCCTTTTTGTCCTTTTAATACAATATCCTACGTGAGAAACAAGCAATGAAAACTGTTATAAATCAGTATAAATGACAACTTGAAAGAATAGGCAGAAAAAAAATTACGTCCCATAAAGATGGTATGCTATAGTTTGATTCTGATTATTTTCTGTGATTGTTTATGGCTTTTTCCCTACATTCTTGTTACGTATTAAGTCTTTGATGCATCTTAATGTATCTTCTGCATTTTGTACTCCAGATCTTGCTATTAAATGTTATCCTTATCAAAGATTGTTTCTTGTGCAGTGGAAAAGAGAGCACCATTGTTTATGCTTGTGATTGTAGCACTGAGGCCCTTGAAAGGGCCAGGGAGATGATAAATACATCTGATGGAGTCTCAATCAAACATCGATTCCATCCATTTTTCTGTGATTTTTCGCTGAATGGATTTCCAAATTGGTTGATCTGTAATTCCTGCCGGAAAAATTCTCTGAAAAAACCATTTGACTGTAAATCAGGTTGCTAATTTAATATTTTCTTCTGCAGTTCTTTTCTAGATTGTAATGGCTACTTTCACCTTTTTTTTTTTTTTTTTTTTTTTCTTTTGCTTAATTTTGTGGGAAATGTCATGGTTCTCATGGATATTATGAACTTGTGGTTTTTTATGGTTTCCCAGATGTTAAAGAGAACAAAGAGACAGATTTAAAGGAATCATCTTCCATGAAACAAGTTCTATGTTGCGTTGGCCCAGATGTTAAAGAGAACAAAGAGACAGATTTAAATGAATCTTCTTCCTTGAAACAAGCTCTATGTTGCGTTGGTGGGGTGAATTTTGTTACCTTGGTAAGTGCACCTTTTTTTCACGTCAATTTGATCATGCAGTTTGTTTGAGAGCCAAGAAGTGTCTTTAACCATTTGGGTTGATAGTTAGGTCAAGTGAAAGACTTCTCATGTCTATTGTATAGCATCTTTGCTAATGCATCTAAATGTTTATTTAGCTTGATGTATGGATTAACTTCTCCACTCTTGGAAGACATTAGATATATCCAAGACTACCTTCCGAGACTTGTAAACCTCATATGCTTATAATGGTGTCTTATTTCCGACATTTTTAGTTTGAAGTTATAGAACACAGTATTCTTGTCATGTTACTTTTTGGTTAAAACTACCTTCAGTGCATTTGTGATCCACGAATTGTCCTGGTTCACAAGGATTTCCCTGGATACTTGCTTACTGTCCAGTATCTACCCAGTAGCATACTGATACTGGTATCAGATACTGTATGCGAATTTGTTGGATACAATTTTCTTTTTATTTATGTACAATTTTTTTTTTGGCGGGCAAGCAGGTTAGTGGATGAAGGCAGGTTTTGAATGTAACACAGATTTTACCAAACTATCAAGCTGGATCTTCCTTAACTCCTAATGATTTTATTACTTGTTTCTCAACAAGATTAATAAGTGATACACTGTAAAGTATTGTTTTCTGTAAATGCTTTTGCAGATGTTAAAAGTTCCATCAAGTTTAGCATATTATAAGGACTTAAAAAGGTGATAGGTAGCTTAACCTGTGAAAAAGTAAAGACATGGGAAATAATGTCCGAGATTTTAGGAAATAATAAGTCAAATCCCAGCATTTCGTATCCGTGTCTGTTTCCGTGTCCGTATCTGGGTAATTTACCCAGTTCAGTCAACTAAATATTCTTCTCTTTCCTTTTAATATTTTTTGTGGCCTTATCTATTATTTTAGGACTACATCCAATTTTTCTCATGGAACCCCTACAACATATTCTACTCAAGATAATCTTTACAGTTAGTCACCTGGACATGTAAATTGTTTAATTTGCCAGCTTGCTAAGTTGGTAAAGTAGGTGTCTGTTGATATCATGACCTAGGTTCAAAACCTGTCTTTACCTACTTACACGCTTGCTTACTAACCACTTACCAGCTTGGTTACACGAAACACATTTGCAGATTCATTTAAAATACCCTTGTATTTATACTTTATCATATTCTTTAATATCCTGTCATATTTGGTACTTACCAGTTTGAATTTGAAATGCTTAAATGGCTTCTAACAACTATAAAAAAGGAGGACCTCTAGTATGGTATGAAGCATGGTTTTAAAAACAGCCATATAAACGGTTTTAACGGCCGTTTAAACAGTAACGCCCCAAGCCCATTTCCGTTAAAACCGTTTAAACGCGTTTTATCGTTTTTGAAAAAAACGGCCATTTTTTTTGTTTTAATGGCTGTTAAAATCGTTTAAACAGCCGTTTAATTCTGGAAAAATTTGTGAAAAAAAGGCCGTTAAATCCGTTTAATTTCTGTTAAAATCCGTTAAATTCAAATTTTTTTTTTTAATTTTAAAATTACAAAATTTGAATTTCAGTGCCATTTTTTCCGTTAAAATCCGTTAAATTTCGTTTTTTTTTTTTTTTTTTTTTCCGTTTTTCATTTTTTTTCCATTTTTGCCCCCTGGCCGTTTCAATCCGTTTTAACAGCCGTTTAAACGGTAACGCCCCCAGTCCGTTTAACCGTTAAAACGGCCTCCTTTAAACCTTGGTATGAAATGTGGGGATGGTTTCAATAATTGGAATTAGACAAGTGATTTGTGGCATTAATATCTTCGAGAAGTTTCTTCTCTTGTTTTATTAAGATGTTGAAGTGAGTGAAATTTTAATAATAGGTGCCTATTATTATAGATCTGGTGCTGTCTAAAAGATTAGGAGAGTAACCAAAACTTTTGAAATGAGAAACAAGGTACCAATCTGCTTTGCAGAGATAGGAGAGTAACCAAAACTTTATAAATAGCTGATATGATAAAGCTTGCTACAGCGTCCCACTTACTAAACTTAAACAGATAAAGGACATAGAACATGAAAAATGGAAGAAAATAGTGGATGTCATGTGAACTGCTTCTCAAACCCTATGTGGTTTTAGGTCCTCTAGACTTCAATAGCAGTCAATCTGAATATGGTCTGTAAGACGTACTGTAAATTTCTCCTTCCTTTTTAAGTATATTTGGAAAAATATGGAATAAAATGGTACTCCCATGTTTTAATATGCTTCTGCTGTGTTATTTTGTAGATATTCACATTATCAGCATTGCCATTTCAAAAGATGCCAACAGCCATTGCAGAATGCCTCTCTGTTTTATCTCCTGGGGGATTGCTCCTATTCAGGGATTATGGTAAACGTCCCAAAAAATAATAGTAACTTTATCTGGATTTACCACTAAATAAGAAATTAATTGTATAGGATTTTATATTTTTTTGATTCCTTAATGAATCCATTTGTACTCTCACTTTCCCATGAGATATTTCTGGTACTTGCTGAAAACTTCCATGTGCTGAACCTCAGGCCTTTATGACATGACTATGCTTCGATTTCAGCCAAATAAAAGAGTGGGGTTCAGGGAGTACATGCGGTCTGATGGAACCCGTTCTTATTTCTTCTGTCTGGATACTGTGAGGGAGCTCTTTGTAGGCGTGGGCTTCATTGAGGTACTAATCATTGCAAGGGATTGGTATGATGCAAACAGAAGTAATATTGCAATCTATCTTCACCCAACATACAACCAAATCGACTAGTTCTTGATAACTTGGGGTAGGACGATATCCATTGTTGTTAGAATAAAATCAGATTTGAAAGATCATAAGGAATGGATTCAAATTGAATTGGGATTGAAATCATTTTATTGTAAGATTCATAAAGATTTTTCTGTGTTAAGAAAATATGAATTCATCGTCATCATGAATATCTCAAATATCTGCGGTTAGCAAATGAATCCTACATTCGACTCTATTAAAAGCTATATCTTTTTTCTAGGCATATGTTTTCAAATCTTTCTTACTACCTCACTCGGTCATTTTTCAGCCTTCCTTTCTCTTTTTTATGGCCGTCAATTTGTACCAAAGCACTCTTTCTCACTAGTGCTTGTTGGTCTTCATTGTATGTGCCCAAACCATCTTAATTGAATTTCCCTTATTTTATATCCTATTTGGGCTATTCCAAGATTTCTTTCATGTGCTTGTTTCTGATTTGTCTTTTCGAGTTTTTCTACTCATCCATCTCAACACCTTCATCTATGACACTCATTCTATGAACATATTTTTTGATTGCCCAACAAGAAAATAAAAAATTATATCCGAAAAATCAAAGGAGATATATAACATGCCTAACGACTTTTAGTCTATCATTTAATGACAAACTTTTGTACAAACACTTTCAGATAATGACAACAATTTACTTGATAATACCCATTATGTACTAGAGAGACTGTTATAAATTCGCAGATACACAGACAAGATTTTTTCACGAAAAGAAAATTAAAAAAAAAATATGTATCATCTATTCACTGTCAAATTAAAACAATCAACATTTTCAATTCTTAGTCTTTCAAATTGCGTGCATGGACATGCAATTTTGGTCATCTGTGTTAAGTGATGTTTCATGCAATAAATGCTGTTGTGAAATTGTTTTTCCTAAAGTAATCGCCATTGCAAGAATTGCTTGTTTTAGAATATCAAGTTTATGCTTCTCACTTGAAAGCTATGTTGCATGGACTCTTCTAAACTAGTGAAGTACCTGTGTCAGAGTCCGACACGATACAGATTCTGGTGTGACACTTTCAAATTAGTTTTGTTTTTCTTTCCTTACTTGCAAGATACTAATTAACATTTGCTATAGGATATAAGTTCCATTTATTAAATTGTAGCTTTCTATTCAAAAAATATAACATTAAGTATATGTATTCTTTTGTCTAAAGTATATGATACAAATCATTTGATATCCTATCACATTATCCTCATTATTATACAGAGAACAATTACTGTGTCATTTGTCACATTATTTTAAAGTATCCTGCTGAGTCCTCAAATCCTATTTTTCAAGGTTCACTTGTCGGACACTCTGCACCGTGTCAGACTCTGATACTCGTACCTGTATCAATGCAGCATAGCTTGAAAGTAGAATTAACTCAATACCTTGAAAAGGAGCAAAGATAGAGAAAAAAAGACTAAATATGGGCCCGCTTAGCTGTACAATACTTGTACAAAAGTCTCGATTTCATATACCGAAGCCCAACTAAGGAGTTTTCTCTTTAGGGTTTTAGTTAACTTATTTTTAATTTTTTAGGTCCCTTTAACTTTAAAGAGGAACAAATATTAATAACAGTTAAAAAACTAAGAGAATTGATCCATAGGTGGTGGAACTATATTAAAATGATCTTATGTCTATGTCGAATGATTTGGCAAGAAATATGTTTTAAGTTTATCTAATTAATAGAAAGCACCCATTGATTTTTTTTTTGGAGTGTTTAAGGTTTAAGAAAATTCTAAAGTACAAACGTAGGAGTCATAGTAGATGTGCTTTCAAGTTTTTATTCAAAATCGTAAGATCTCAGAGAATTGTAAGATCCACATGGCAAGTCTTTTGATTTTTATCTAAAGAGATTCAGATCTAAGATTCAAATTGTTTTGGTTAAGATTTGATTTAGGGCCAGTAACACTGCCATTATCTTTAGTTTAAGGTTTTGTTGATCACTGCTTAATTTATAATAGGGAGAGAAGTGAAAGATAAATTTCAACTGCCAAATGTTAGTATTAGTGATGGAATATCAAGAAGGTTTTGTTTTCCTTTCCAATGCCTCTTGTGATAAATCATTCATGTATGTGCAGCTTGAGCTTGAATACTGCTGTGTGAAGTCGGTGAATCGCCGAAATGGGAAGAACATGCGAAGGGTTTGGGTTCATGGGAAATTCTTGAAGCCCATCTGAGGCTGCACTCCACATCTTGCCATTGAGGTACTGTTGAACAAAAATAACACTAGCTTGTTGCTCATCTACAGTTCTACTATTTCCCTTTTAATAAAGGGGGAATCAGGTGTATATCCTTTTTGTTCGAGAAATTGGTATGATACTTCATTAAGCTTTTTCTAGTCAGCCACCTGCTTAATGTTCTACAATTAGTTTTGCTAACTTCCAAATCACCTTGTGCAGGCGTTGCCTGTTCTGATACCCATCCTAACCTCTAGTGGAAGGAAGTCTGTGGCATACCACCAGAGTTCTCAAGCACCCCATCTTTCCTGTTGTGCATCTTACAAGAGCTGTATTCCCTCAGAACATGGTGATGTGAATAGCTTTTGCCTATATTTCACAATGAAAGCACCATTATTGACCACACTTATCAAAAAAAAAAAAAAAAATTATTGACCACATACCACAGGTGATGGGTAGCTCCAGATGTGGGTGAACTAAAATAGTATGTTACCATGGTATCGGGAGTTGGTACTGGTTTAGGTGTTGGACTTGTTTGATCTTTACATCTCAGAATACAGGTTTTTTAATATCATATATATTTTTTTATTATTTTCTTCAAATGTTGGACTATTTCCGACTATGAGGAGTTGGTTTCCTTAGATGGCCCGAGAGAGAGCGGATCGCATTGGGTAACTGAAGTTAAAGGTATGTTCATGGTACGAAACCCATCTTTGCATTCTAATTTGTAAATCTGGTGTAGTTTTCTCTTTCGTCTGAAAGAAGTTAAGCATTGGTCTCCCCATGTGTGGGAAGCGACCTTTGTTTGAATGCTACATAAAAAACAATAGGGTTGCCCAAGGGTACATGAAACCAACTGTCTCATCATTACCTTCTTGGAGGTGTGGAACCATTCTGCCTTGAATGCTTGTTACAGAGTCCAAGGTCCAAAAGGGGTGGTTATAACGGTATAACGGACGGAGGGCATTACAGTTTTTTCCATTATAACATGTTGTAATGCACAAGGGTAAAAACAGAAAATAATGGTGCCAAAATTCAAAATTTGAATTTCAAATAACGGAAATAACGGTTGTTATTTTCCGAGCGTTAAAACAGTACATAACATAACAGGGAGGTCCGAATCTGTTACAACGGCTGTTATTTTCATTATAACGGCAGTTTCTTAAGCCATGACATTGTCAACCTGAGGGTTTATGTGGTCTGCAGCATAGTCAATTCGTTTGGGATCTATGTATGAAGCCTTAAATTTTTAGGCTCTAGTCATGCATATGGCTAGAAAATTGGAAACCCAGTCTCTGTATGGTGATCAAAAAAAAGCTCTCTAGAATATGATTCCTGTCAAATAGTTTGATTTGAAAATCTTTTATAGACATTTATGAGCAAGAATCATTTTTCAGAAAACTTTTCTAAGGGCAACCATACAGGCTTTAGTTATAACGCCCGTTTTTTTGAAAATAAAAGCTGTTAATAACAAAATTATTTTATGAAAAAATTTCCTAGGGGTTGCAAGGATGGAGGCACAATAGGGATGTTGTTTGGGCGATGAGTTTGTCCGTGTTTGGCAACGAATTTTAACCTTGTTTGGCAACGAATTTTAAGTTGCCCACGAAAGTATCACAAGATATAACTGGTGAAAGCGTACTTTGTATTTTTGTTTGGAAATAGGTGCACATGCAATCCACACATTATTGAAACGCCATGAAACCTTGGATAAAAAACATAATTTAAGTAGGAAAATGCTACCCCATGGATAACCAGACAAAAAATCTGGTTGAGGCCAATGACCGTTGGATTCAAGGGATCCACGGTCCACGATGCAATAACTTCAAAGAGTAAAATAGTTGTTGCCTTGTGGTCCGTGGGTCTCTTGAATCAAACGGTCAATGGTCTGCTTTTCTATGTATATGCTTTCGCGTTTTGGTCTAAAAGCCCTAATAAAAAAAAGGATCAGGCTCAACGGACACATTTTCACACACAAAAATCGTCGTCAGGGACCAATATATAAATTAGAAGATCTGGAATGGGATGATTTTTGGTAAAAATGGTCCTATGATGAGATCACCCTCACAAAAATTCAAATCATTCTGACATTCGTAGCATGGTTTACAAGTTGAAGAATTATGGACTGTATTTTTTACCGTTTACTTTAAACACACATGTGATGGTGTTAGAAATTTCAGAATGGGCTGATTTTTTGTAGGGGTGATCTATATGGGGTGAGGAGATCATCCTCACAAAAAATCAGCCATTGATTTATAATTCCAAGTGGGTACACCAAAAATTGGTGTGAAATTATGTGTGTCCGCCGAGCCTGACCCATAATAATAAAAAAAAAAAAGGGAACCTACTCACTGCAACCGGTGCCTTCTTTCTTCTTGCTTTCAACAATCAAGAAAACATCTGTGAGACTCAAAGTGTCAGCTCGGGGCTCTAGGGATGAGACTCATTTTAATAGTAGAGATGAAGTCTAATTATGGGTCTAGAACCAAATCAAGAGGGTACATCTATAAATATGCTATTGATGTATATACCCCGCGGGGGGTCAAATGTGATAGCTCATGAACTAGCTGCTGAGGCCAAATCATGGCATTTTGCAAAGGAGTGGTCACTTACTCTTCCCACCTTGCTTGCTACGGCCATTGACAGGGATAAGAGAAATACCCACTTCTGTTGATGTATATTTTTTTTTCGGGTGATCAATCTATCTGGCTTACAAAAAAAAAAAAAACAAGTTTTGAGTGTCCAAGTTAGTTGTTCCCTGTTTTTCTTCTGCGATTAGCTGACAAATATTTACAGAAAAAGGTTTACCCACAAGCTAGAAATTTTCTTTGTAATGACTGGTTTATCTTTCCACGCAGAGGGCTGAAGGGGTGAATCCATACTGTCCACTTGGACGTGTAAATCTTACCTGATGAACGCATTTCTCAATAGGCCCAACCCTGATTAGTAGGGTCCGGGTCCAGTTTTCTTCGAATCGATTAAAATCAGATCCAATTTGGATTGTTCCCTTAAGGTCCAATAGAAATTGGATCCAATTCAGGTTATTGACGGCTAAACGGGTCTTGAAATTTTTAGTATTTTGAATCCAAAATGGGGATTAAAGTATATATGAATTTAAGTTTCTTTTGACTGATTTTTTTTTTAATCTAAAGACATTTAAATAACAGACAAGCACCAAAAACCCAACAAGAACTTGGGAATTTATTGGATCGGTTTGGGAACTACTTATTTTAGAACTGGAATATAGCAACCAGAATCGATGTGTATAATACGGTTAGGGTTTGTTTCGGGTATATTGTTACCTCAACCTAAATCTATTTAATAGATGGCATTCTGGATTGGCCACGATAGTGCTGTTGTCTACGTCATGCTTATATCTACCATCTTTTATAGACATGCTTATGCTGATAAATCCTTCCATGTATTCTATTTCTTACAAATTGAAGCCATTGGGGCTTTTCCATTTCCTCAAGAAAAAAGCTAATCCAATGCGTAACCCTAAAAAGTGCAATGCAGTTGACCGTGGACCGTCGGATTCAAGAGATCGATGGTTCAAATGGTAGAGACTTATAAATACCAAAATGTGTTTGCATTGAGATGCATGCAAAGTCTTCTTCTTTCTTTGTTCTTTGGAGACTGCCTCCTGAGAGAGATTCTTATGACTGTTTACGCAAACATAGTCTAGTATCATGAAAATACGCATTTCAGATTGTCCAGTATCAAGTCGTTTTAGTTAAATCTCATTACACGTTTTTTCTCTAGTAGGAAACCCGATCAGACGATTCTCGAAATTGGCGAGCCCACAATCAACCACATAAGCTTAATATCACTACTTAAAGAGCCAACAGGCTACAACAAGAACATATGAGCCAAGTAGGGGCAAAGCCAGAGGATCACAGAGTCGATCCAAAGAACTAAGAGAGCAGAATAGCTGAAGACCAAGAAAAGGACCAAGGTGTTAAAAGCTACACCAAATTACATCAAAAGCTAGCTTGCTTAATTGGTGAAGCTCATTAAAGAGAATGTAGAAGACCAAGGTTTAAGCCCCCACCAATTCTATTTTATCTTTATTTTATTATTTTCTCTCTCCTCTAACTACCTCATCGCCATCCCCTAATTTCGCCTCAAACCTCTTGTTAACTACTTCATGCCCAACATCCTATAATTGTCTTAACCCTCATCCATAAACCTATGGGCTCTCACAAACCCATCTCCACAAACCCATTCCACAACCTATAGGCTCTCACAAGCCCACAACCTTAGCACAAGAGAAAACGGTCTTCACAAGACCGATTCTCGCTCCTCAATCCTTCCCATGTATCTCTCAACAATCCCACATCTCACTCTAACCAACCCGCAACTTTCTCTCACTTATCCCTCAAGAGAGGGAATCTTCTCTCTCTTGATGTCTATTAGAGGCTCATGGCCTCTCCTGAAAAGGTTGGTTCCCTCTCCCTTCTAAAATCCTAACCTATTCTTTTCTAAACCTTTTCTCTCTCTCACTCTCTCATTGAAGACCAGGTAGCTCTTCTCTTTCTTGCAGCATTTCCCTTCTAGCGCCTCCAACTATGACTACAAGGACATCCACCATCCTTGGCCGTGTCTCCAAGCAACCGCCATCAGTTGCTGTCTTTTCTCCCTCCAAGGTGAGAATATCTTCTTCCCGAGGTAAGACATTCTCTCAAGGTTGTTTCATCCTCTCCTTCTCTCTTACTTTCCCTCTCCTCACCCTAAGTTTCTCTCACTTCCAATTTCTTTCTCTATCATTTTTGTGCTTTCTAGATTAAATATTTTAATTGCTTTCTAGATTAAGATCTTTGTTATTTGTTTTAGTTCATGTAATTTGCAGTATTTTAATCAATAAAAATTCTCTCTTTCCATTTATTATATTTCTTTTCTATTTTCTTTATGTTAATTAGTTGATAAAAGTCTCTCCAAAAGATTATTTTAAAATTCTCGATTATTGATCATCACTCTCACCCCTCCATTTATTCCGAGCATTTTCTGGTTATTCTTATTTCTTATTGTTCTAACAAATCCCGAGTATGGACGATACCCGACACGAGCCACTGTGCAAGTCTGCTAATTTGCAGATTAAGTGAATCAATTCAGAGAAATGACAAATATTGTTGAAATCTAGAGTTTCCGATCTAACGACACGAAAATCTCTTGTTTCATTACCCCCGTCATTTGACATGTCCAAAATCTAAGATCCATGAATCGACCTAGATCCATGGACTTGACCTAGTATCCATCGGCTGTTCGACTCTCAATCCATGGATCAACTTAGAAACCCAAGATAAGGGCATGAGGGTTAAAAAGAAAATATGGGTCGAACCACATATGTATGAAAGTCAATTTGGGTCAAACAAAAGTCAAAAGCACCAAGGTCAAACTAGGTCAAGTCTAGGCCACCTAAGGTCAAGAAGTCAACTAAAAGCTTAAATAAGTGAAAACCCAAAAATCACAAATTTTAACATGCAGGAAAACAACAATGTGCAAACTTCGACAGATCATATCTCGATCACTCTAGATCGCAAAGGGGTGATCTTAATTAGAGGCCATTAGACCTACAATGAGATAAATTTTAAGAGAAAATACTTTTAGAACTTAAGCTTAGCTCTGTCACAATTTATTTTTAAAAATAGAATAAGACTGAAAAAAAATCATAGCAAACCATTTTTTATAATTTTTTAATCAAAATCTACATGCATGGCCAAAAGAGGTTTTGAATAAAAGCTTTTTCTAGAGTTTTAGAAAATATAAATAGTGGGTTTAAATGATAAAATTACAAAGGGTTGTGAAAACTTAGTTTTTGTGTAAAAAAATACAATTGTCAGTCAGTAGTGTAAAATTTAGATTGGAAAACTAGACTCAAAGACCTTCAACTTTCATGTTTTATAGAAAGTCTAGATCAAGTCTAATTAAGTTTTGTTTTGGCCTCAAGGTAGGATATGTTTCTATAGGCCCAAAAAACCTGCAGGAAACAATAGAAGGTGGTCAGAAGATTAGCATAAACCTTGAATGTATGATCTTTATTACAATATTTCTAAAGTCTCGGAATACACAAATCGTATCCGACCGAGTGGGAGATTAGCCATAAGAAGACAAATATTAGCATTTAATCTCACTTAGGAACTCCATTGGTGAATCTTGAGTTTGCCTCGAGATGCATGTAAAGTCTTCTTTTTTCTATGCCTTCTTTATTACAATACTCCTAAAGTCTTGGGATACACAAATCGTATTTGACCAAGTGAGAGATTAGCCATAAAAAGACAAATAGAATTTAATCTCACTTAGGAACTCCATTGGTGAATCTTGAGTCTGCCTCGAGATGCATGTAAAGTCTTCTTCTTTCTTTGTTCTTAATATAATGCCTTCTTAGAAAGATTCTTATGAAAGTCTTCATAAAATCCTTTTCACTCTTAAAATCTACCTTTTTTATATGAAGGGTGAGTTGGAGTGCTGTACAAGTTTTTAGAATTCTTTCCTCCAATGAGAATGTTTCATTATTATGAAATAACTCTTTTACGAGACATTCCCTTGGTTCTCTTTAATGAGAGAGAGCCATCTAATTCTTTGTTTGAAGGAATCTTGCTTAATCCCAAGGTTTTTAGTCCTTTTGGGACTTTGATTCTTTGGATAATAATGTTTTAGTAGAATTAACCCTTTCAAAATATATGAACAGTTGCTTTTGATGATCTTCAGAGTCTAATACTAGGCTGACACGTGGTATTGGTCTTATTTTACAAAGGGGCCTAGGGTTGACCCAAATCATTTGTCACATCCAAAATCTAGGATCCATGACTCGACCCACGATCCATGGACCTAGCCTAGTATCCATGGGATGTTTGACTTGCAATCCATGGATCAACTCAGAAACCCAAGATAAAGGCATGCGGGTTAAAAAGAAAATATGGGTCGAACCACATATATATGAAAGTTCATTTGGGTCAAACATAACTCAAAAGCATCTAGTTCAAACTAGGTCAAGTCTAAATCACATAAGGTCAAGAAGTCAACCAAAAGTTTAAATAAGTGAAAACCCAAAAATCACAAATTTTAACATGCAAGAAAATAATAATGTGCAAACTTCAAAAGATCATATCTCGATCACTGCAGATTGCAACGGGGTGACCTTAGAGCCATTGGACCTCCAATGAGATGAATTTCAAGGAAAAAAATACTTCTAGAACATAAGCTCAGCTCTATCATATAGTTTTAGAGTTGTTTTCCTTATTGACACAGGTTTAAAAATAGAACATGATTGAAAAAAATCATAGAAAACTATTTTTATAATTTTTTAAATCAAAATATGCATGCATGGCCAAAATCTTTTTTGAATAATTTTTTTTCTAGAGATTTAGAAAATAAAATAGTTGGCCAAAGGGTTTTGAAAATTAATTTTGTGTAGAAATCAAAGCATAGTTTTGTTAGTTTGTACTGTAAAATTTAGAACAAAAATATAAAAAGAATCTGAGGATGAGGCCTTTAGATTCATATATTAGACTCGAAGACCTTCAATTTTTACGTTTTATAGAAAATCTAGATCTAAGTCTAATTAGGTTATATTTTGGACATGTCTCTACAGGCTCAAAATCAACAGAAAACAGTGCGAAGATGGCCCCCAACAGAAGGGTTAGTAGTCTTAAAAAAATTTAAAACTCCATGGTAATTAGGTCCTATGGGTTGCAAAACCATGGACTTTGGAATCGAGTCATTTCGATCACCCAGCCTAAAGTTATGACTATAACAATGACTATTAAGTAGAAAAAATCGAAACCAAAATTAAATAACAAGTGCTTAAAACAATTAAAAGTATTAAATAAATCTAATTTATTAAAAATAAATAATCAACCATGGTTCAATACATCTAATAGCCAAATTAAAACCATAATACATCATCTAAGGAATTAAATGCCATAAAGCAATAAAGAAACCTTATACATAGTTCTAATAACAATGAAAGCAAATAAATTCTAGTTTCATCAAGCTATGCCACTGGCAAATCTAATACATTTGCACAAGAGTAAGTAGTGATGAGCTGAAAAGTTCAATAGACTTGCTCCACTACCCATACTCCTATGGGATGAATGGCTAAACACAAAAAACATTGATATGCAAGATAAGAAATTGAAAGTAATATTTCAAATAAAAGAACAAGTCCATTAGAAGTTAAATAAGATGGATCACCATAATATAATTAGAATGGGAGCATGCATGTCAAATAAACACCAACCGAGCGAAAGTCAAGCTTATCAAATAACTCGACAAAAACTCTAACACAGGGGTCTAAGGATGTTTTTAGTTCTTCACTGTGGAAGCCTATATGCCCTATTGTTTTTAAGGTGTATCTCATAAAAATAAAGACTATACAACTAAGGAGGTGACATGGCGCATTCACCACCAAACTCTTTATTTGATATAGCATGCAACATCGAATCTTAATTATGAGTGCCAATGTATCTCCAAAGTATAATCGACAATAAATAAAACACAAGTACATAAAATCAAATAGATCAAATCGTAAAATCTTAAATCAACTAGCATTCTTTTTTCAAAATAAAGCAAGAAGATCATGGATTTATAAAAATTAAACATGTAAATACAAGTATTTAAAATGAAAGGAATTTTAAAGACATAAATATTTTTAATACTTGAAAATAAACCATAGAAGTAGAGAGGAAAAGAGAGAAATCTACTTTAATGCTTCTTGATTTTGGCACCTTGACTGAAGAACTCCTTGGACTTTCTACCTCTAGTTTTGCAACTTATTTTCTCTTATGAGAAGGTTCATCTACTTTTTCTTTAGCTATTGACTTTAGAGTAAATGAATTTTCAAAAAAATTCGCATGAATGGACTCCGTTATTGAATTAGGTCGTAGTATCTCTAATTCATAAATTATAAGCTTTTTTAGTCATGAAACATCTAATGAATACACAGTCAACACTGTATCCCACTTTAGGAGTTTTCTTGTCACGTCCTGCAACCTGGGTCCAACACATATGGTGTCAACACAAATCTCGAGGTGTGATTGAGAACGAATCCCCAAAATACGTCATAAATGATGTAGTGCCAGCTAATAAACTAAATATACAATCTATATAACAAAACAACACGGTTGTTCCCCTCCATAAGTAGTGGTTGGGATCACTCCTCTTTTGGACGGTTAGATTTGTTTTTGGCAGAAAATACACAGTTTTTGGCTCCTACTTTTTGGTGTTGACAGTTAACCTAATATCACTCCTCTCTCACGTATTTGCCACCTTCTCACCTAACTCCTCTCAGCAAAGCATGAAGAAGAAGAAGAGCAACGCCGTCATCGCAAGTGAAGGAGAACCCCATCGTCGCAAGTGAAGAAGAGACGTATCAGCTTTACGTATGTCTTCTCTCCTCTTTGGGGTTTTGGGGGTTTGAACAAAAGGGGTTTGGCTTATACGGGATGGAGTTTGAACAAAAGGGGTTTGGAGTTTGAACAAACTTTTGGGGGTTTACATGGGGGTTTATGTTTTTTGGTTTTACAGTGATGAGTTGTTAGTTTTCTTCTTTTTACTTTTCAAATTTTTTGGGTTTAATCAGGGATGATAGTTTGGGGGTTTACATTGGGGCTATTTTTTTGTGTAGAACACGCATGTATGCTGATTTTTGGTTTGGTTAATTTACATGGGGGTTTACATTGGGGATTTTTTGGGTTTGCAGTGATGCTTTTTAGCTGATTTTTGGGTACAGGGATGATTGTTTGGGGGTTTACATGGCAATGGGGTTTACATTGGGTCTGATTTTTCCAAACCAAGAATGATTGTTTGGGGGTTTACATTGGGGCTGATTTTTGGCGTAGAACACGCACGATGCTGATTTTTGGTTTGGTTAATTTACATGCGGGTTTACATTGGGGATTTTTTGGGTTTGTAGTGATGCTTTTTAGCTGATTTTTGGGTACAAGGATGATTGTTTGGGGGTTTACATGGCAATGTGGGTTTACATTGGGTCTGATTTTTCCAAACAAAAAATCAGCCTGATTAGTGAGTTTTAGGCAATGGGGGTTTACATTGGGGATTTTATGTTTTGGGTTTGCATTGATGATTTTTGGCTGATTTTTGGGTTTACAGGGATGATTGTTTGGGGGTTTACATGGCAATATTTTTTTTGGATTTTTTGGGTTTACGGGTTTGGCTAATTTTTTGGGTTTGCAGTGATGCTTTTGTTTGGGGGTTTACATTGGGGTTGATTTTTGGCGTAGAACATGCACGTATGCTGATTTTTGGTTTGGTTAATTGACATGGGGGTTTACATTGGGGATTTTTTGGGTTTGCAGTGATGCGTTTTAGTTGATTTTTGGGTACGGGGATGATTGTTTGGGGGTTTACATGGCAATGGGGGTTTACATTGGAAAATCAGCCTGAGTAGTGACTTTTAGGCAATGGGGGTTTACATTGGGGATTTTATGTTTTGGGTTTGCATTGATGATTTTTGGCTGATTTTTGGGTTTACAGGGATGATTGTTTGGGGGTTTACATGGCAATATTTTTTGGATTTTTGGTGTTTCCCTCACGTAGACCATGCACGTATGCTGATTTTGTTAGTTTTCCAAACCAAAAATCAGCCTGATTAGTGAGTTTCAGGCGTTGGATTGGACTTCTCTCCTCAAAGGGTTTGGGTTTGGGGGTTTGGATTTGGGTTTATTTTATTTTTAGGGTTCTTTTGTAGTTGTCTACTATTTGAGGCCTTCAAAGTCGTGCCCCTTCTATGCTATTTTGGCTGTTAGCCTTGCTATTTCTGTTTGCTGTTTTGTAGTGGTCCGTGATTCATGGATGTTTATGCTAGGCACTCGAATTTATTTGTGCACGCTTTGTTTGGGAGTGCCATTGGCATGAGTCATTTAGGAAGTGGGTAGTGGGTTTGAGTGCCGGCACCAGTTTATGCAAACACTTTGTTGGGGAGTGCTGTTGGCATGGGTCACCCCTAGTAATATAAAACATCTGAAATAATGTACCCAAATGGCTGAATGTAAGACAACCCAAGCCTCACTAGATGAATATCTCAAAATAAAAATTACTCTCAAGTAGTCCAAGTGCATCTAAAATGATCCTGTGTGCAATTCTATTGTCCATGCTTACTTAAAAATAAGAAGCCCATGAAGGGTGAGTCCAATCAATTCACACGTAAAGACCACATTAAGCCCTCTCAGAACATAACAAAATGCTCAATATTTTTCTTAGTATAATTAATACAGGAACATGCCACAATATTGGATATATAAAAATATCAAAGAACAGATCCACGAAGGATGCCCATTAAGGTGATCAACGAATGATGTCCACAACAACTGTCTCATACTAACATACACATAATTTTAAAACATACGCACGAATATATATTTAAATTACATTCATAATCAATCATGCAATGCGAATGAGAATGAACACATGAACTGACTATAATTGACACATAGCTTGACTCTCAAATGTTCTATTTGACTAACAGTATGTATCTACACTTGAGTGGTGATTTGGAGTCGAATGAATCTTTTTTTGTAGCGCCCTCAATTTAGAGGTTGAACAAATCATTCTCAAGGACCCATCTTCGGAGATCAAACACATCGTACCCCCTCAAATAGACATTGGATAGAAGTACACAACTCCCATTGGACGACACAATGCGACTAACATGCAATCATCAACAAATAGTAACTCGGTATTCAACGTACCATATATAATGACAGGCAATGGACATCAACAAATTATAATCAAAATATTCACAGATCATACATAATGATAAGTAACAGACATCAACGAATGATAATCTCAACACTATAAAAGATCATACATAATGATAAGCAATGGATATCAACAATTGATCATCCCAACAACAACAAGAGGGATCACCTATTAGATCTACAAACATGTTAATTGTAAACTATTAATAATACACATAATTCTAAGATCATACATAAGGATGAGTAACAAATAATTAACTACAATGATAATGTCAATGACACTAAATATCGTACTATGATAATCATGATCACTCGTAATCATGCATAATAATGAACAATCAATATCAATAAATGATAATCTCAATAACCTAGAATCATACATAATGATAAATAATAGATATCAACGAATGATATTCCTAATAACTTAGAATCATCCATAATGATAATCACACAACTTTAAGATCATGCATAATAATAATCATCAGATAACAGGTGTGGATTAGTCACATTACCTAATATGTTCATCATAACCACAATGTGTCATTCAAGCCAAGACTCATGTAAAAAGGATGACTTCCCACAATCTAAATGATTTACAATCTATCTAAACAATGGTCAAGTAGATAACAACAACACAATCTATCAATGGATATAGCAAAGGTTGTATTTTAGTGGATATACTCAACCGATGTGAGTATTTCCCTAACATGGGCCTACAATAGGTCATACACGCAACAACCATCAAAGGGTAACATATAAGAGTTTACTACTACATTCTTAAACATGTTTTACATTAACAAATCAACTAACATGCTTCATATATAGTTATCATTTTGAAAAATCATACAACCGGGGTTTATCCTAAGAGAAATGATGTAGAATGCTTGAAATACTATGAAGGTACCTAGAGGGGAGTGAATAGGTATTTAAAAATTTTCTAATTAATCATCAAGGTTTCTAGGCCTCTAAGTCACTTACTGTCATGCCCCGAATCCGACTCGAAAGTTTGAAAAATGACCCATTTACCCAAGATCCAAGGTGTGATAAAAATTAAAAATTAAAGTGTTCTAAAATAATTTTCAAGATTTATTATAAATAGTCATAATATTGTAAAGACGTTTTGGTTAAAAATAGTATTTACTAATTTTTTAGCAATCCATTTGATTATTCTATGTTATTTTTATGAAAGTGTGAAGTATGAAGTAAAAATAATTGTAAGTACTATTCTATGTCAGAAAAATATTCTAAAAATCACATCCATAAAAATGCTTTCATTAAGGATCAATGACGATACATCTCAAGGGTTAAATCAATGAGTTCAAGAAGTTGAATATCGATCATCCACGTGATTCCAAAAATTAAACAAAGTCTTAAATAATATAAAAGATGAGTCTTTAATAATTAAGCCTAACGAAAATAATGCAAATAGAAATATCTAGAATCTTGCATAAATTTCATCCACATCCTCAATTGCCTCTTCGATCATCATACGCCATTGCCCTCACCAAGTGTAGTGACTCTGAAATTTGCACCATCCTCAACCAAGTTTGAAATATTTAGTAAATGCCATGAGCCAAAGCCCAGTAGATATCTATTGTACACTGCATGTATCACAGATAATATCGCATATTCCAACTCAAAAATCATGGCATGACAGATGATATAAACCAATAACACATGTAAACCAAGAATAACAAATCTTTTTCAAAATTAGCCAAGTATCATTATATTTATATGATTATAACTACAACATAACCTAGGGTCTCCTTCTCTTTCTCACACTGGGAGCAGCCAAAATGCTTTTCTATAGAGGTTTGGGGTCTTTCACCCTAGGGTTCTAGGCCCTTATTTTTTTCCTAGGCATCTGCTAGGATCACACCCAAACTAATACTTCAATATTATGAAACACTATTATCCATAACCTTTTTTCCATGGCACACCGGCCGATCCCATAAGATCCGAACCACAATAATATCCATAACCTTTTTTTTCCATAGCACACTGGCTAATCCCATAAAATCTGAACCATAATAATTAATATCCATAACAACATCAATTAAACACAGATATATAACCTGATTAATAGACCAAATATAATTAATTATCCATTATAATATGTTGGCGTACCTACCTCTTTTTTATATCGATTCTTAATTAGGTGAAATTGTAAGTGTGTTTCTCCAAGTAACATTTTTCACTCTTAGGTCTCCTAAGCTTCTTCAATGGCTTCGCACGTTATCGCATTAAAAAGTCTACACATTTTTATCAAATGGGCCGGGAGATGTAGGGGTATCAATTTGGCCCTCTTGTAAGGGGGCCTAGCCCTTTGAAAGCCCTAAAAATAGAGTTTCTTTTTTATAAATTTCAAGCCTTTAGGGTCAAGATGGGTTGGGCCTAAATATGCAAGGCCCTTCTAAATAAGGGCCAGGCCAGGCTGATACTCAAGGGGCCCGACCCTTAGCAAATCGTCTTTTTCATTGGACACTAAAAGTTTCCAACTGTTAATGAGAGTTCCAAGCTACTTAAGGAATCTAACCTTTTTTTGAAAAACAAAACATACAAAAGAAATGGGAAAAACTAGTTGGCATGGTCGCCCAATTTTCTTAGGTACACATGTCACGACATTATTGGTGTTGGACACTACAATTATCCTAATATAAAAAAGACCTAGGTTTGGTCTCGTTCTTACTTTAAGGGGGTTATGGAGAATAATGAATGTTTACCTATAAAAAAAAAAGATAAAATTTTGGACAATTTCCAAACGATTGAGCCATTCTAAAATTATGAGCAACCCAAAATTGTCATATTTTGAAAAATTTAAGAATTGTTTAAAATCGTTCCAAAATGACTTTTTTTTCTAATGTAAATTTATAATATATCATTTATTTTTTAAGGTTTTTAAAAAGACTAAGATGTTTCATTTTCAAACCTTAATAGTTTACCCCTGTAACGAAAAAAATTATTATCATTCATTGAAAAATCTACTAGAGTGAACGGAGGAAACATGTTACCAAGCCAATTGCATTATTCAAGCATCCATTTTTTTACTTAAAAATTTTATATTTTTTTAATACTCTTCTTCTAGGCCCTGGCCCTACCTTGACCCTTAAAGGTAGAGCTCACACCAATTTTTAAATTGGTTAATATTTAATGAATGTAATTAAATTTAAAAATTCAAATAATTTTCTTTGTTATGGTAAAAAATTAATGATGTCTTTCCTTTTTAATCCAGAGTACTTATTAGTTTCTATAAATGAGATCTAGCATTCAAATTGGTTTCCTTATTCTAAAGTGTCTAGGTGTCACCCATGTAGTCCTAGATTTCCTTATCTTTAATGCACGTGTGTAAAGAATATTTTCATATTCTAGTTTTGCAAAGATTTCATGTGACACAAAACATTCATGTAACCTTACCTACGAGCACCGGTGTAGTGTGAAGATGTCGTGGTACTCATACTTCGTTGACTATATGAAAACTAGAAGATAGAGATAGCAAAGATCAGACGGTTGACGATAGGAGTCATCTGAGTAACTGCCAATTTGTTGGTTATAGATCGTGTACGCTCGTTTAGGAAAATAAGTGACTTAGTGGCCATAGGAATAGGTTTTAAAATGAATAAAATATAATGGTCAAACCTAGTCATGGATAGACCCGAGTCTAAGTCAAGATTATTGATTTCTGGAAAAGTCCGATCGATTGGACTATTTAGGCCAATCGATTGGACAAAGCCCAATCGATTGGAGACCTTTGTGAAATCGATTGGAGCTTACGGGATAGAAACTTATTTAAGTCTGATTGATTGGACTATGGACAATCAATTGGATTTACGAAAGAAAAACCCATCCGTATAAGCCCAATCGATTGGACCCAAAGTACAATCGATTGGACTTCACACCGATTGAGTCTTTTTTAGATCCAAAATTCTAGTCTCCACTTATCCCACTTTTTAATAGACTCCAGGCTACGAACTCTATAAATATAACTCTTCTCCAGTATTACAAAATACACTTCTGAACTTTAGAATACAGAGAAGGAAGTTTTATTTATTAAGAGTGTTCATTCGAAGAGTAAAAAGCCTTTAATTCTCATAAATATTTTATGAGCTTTTTCTCTTCTAGATCAAAGCCAAAAGCTAGATCTCCTACTCAACTTAGGTCTTCCACATAGATACTTGACTTAGTAGCCTGAGAGTACCAGTGCGTCTCGTGTGATCCCGTGGTTTTCCTTGGCTACGGTTTCCACATAAAAACTCTGTCTTATGGATGTTTGATTGTCATTCCACTAAATCTATTGATTAGATCAAACGACAAAAAGATAATATACCACGGAGGTATATTTGATTTGAGTCAGTTGTGGTAATCATTTTTATCAATCAACTAAGACATGCGAGTTTATCACCTTAACTTGACTAGTAAACTTGTGATAGGTTAGATTAATTTTTGAATAACTTAATCACCCCTCCCTTCCAGGTATTTCTGATTAAAGAGAACGAACCAGTTATTTTTCAACGTGTTCCTAATAGGGAAGGGATTCTCGTAATTTCCAAAACTTAGGATTTCCGACACCAATTTTCTATTTCTTAAAAGGAAGGTTTTCGAAAATTTTAAATTTTCTACACTTTGTTTCTTTAAAAGATAGAAAGATATTACACCTTACCAAGTAAGGAATCTAAAAGATCTCCTAAATATTAAATTTTAAAATAGATGATTTATATAATTAGGTATACACGTCTACACTAAGATTGTTCATATATTTTTATTAATTTTCTTTAAAAAAATTTCATCTTCTTAATTAATGCTATATAAGTTTCTAAATTATTAAACATAAGGGAATAATTCCTAGTGGGTTCCACTTGTGCAAAACGTGTTGCATTATTAGAATGATTTGGCATTTCTATTTTATTTAATTAATTAACCATTAATTTTAGATAAACATTTCACTTCATTTATTATTACTAATATGACGTCCAGAAGGAAAGTATCACTCGCTCAAAAGTTAAACGAAAAAAAGGTTACCTACGCAGCACCTTTGTAAATACAGCTTCCAACCTTAGCCAAGGCCTATTACCGATGTGTCCACGTCCTCTGAATCAACTCTACAAATCCATGCGCGCCCTCCTAGCCAAAAATCCTTGTCCGCTTGTTTTATTTTGGTACTCCCCAAACCTCCTTTCGATCAGCCACTTCGTTATTAATTTTCAACTCTCTAGCCTTTGCTGAAGGTGAAGGATTTAGTACACCCTGAACCCTAAGTCGTTCAAATAGTGTTAAGTCATCATTACACTATATATGAACTTACACACCCATTGTATGGTCCACAAAAGGTGTAACCTACCCTGAGTACTCTCTAGGGTCTACTCCAACCAGATTTAATTATAAAAAGGTAATTAATTTTATTTAATCTCACGTTATTGCAAGCAATTGACCGAATTATTCAATTTTCACTATTAACTCTTAATGTCAAGAAATACTAAATGAGTATTAAAATATATTTTTTGGGTTCTATACCAATTAAAATGATTTATTTTATGTTTAAAATCAAAATATTAAAGTAATATAGATATTTAATTATATGATAAATGTTTGAGAATTTCTACATGTCATAATAGGGGGGTTCTGCCTAAGTTGTTGAATTCAATTCAAATGTTAATAACATGAAAAATTATGCAAAGATGAATAATCAAATTCTAAAAAATTGTCCCTAAGTAGTGAAATTAGTTTAATATCCCTAAACAAAAGTTAAGGATATTACACTTACCAACCTGATATGTACGATGATAAGGAAAATTTTGAGTCTTCAAATGTGACAATCTTCTAATATCTTCTTCGGTATTCTTTTGGCAGCGTACTTGAGTGTCGAAATCACAAAAGCACTTTGACGCCTAACACCTCACACATATGGCGGTTAATTACATTTGGTTTTTATCATACAAAATTTTACCAACACTAAAGTCTTGACTTAACACATTTTAGTAAAACAATGGTTGTCTATAGAGAACAGTCCTAAAGGTACACCTTACGGGTTACACACAAACACTACAACATACTGATCGTGTTTATAGAATTATGTCAGAGCGGTCGACCCTCATAAGAAGTCAGTTGACCCCCCTAACAACTTAACAGAGACAGGTCGACCCATCTGATAGACCGGTTGACTTGTTTGACAAATGCACATACCGGTTGATTCGTCTCTTAGATCGATCGACCCATTTGCGCGAATCAAATAGAATATATAACAAGTTGCAAAATCCACCAATAATTCTATACGACTCAAAAAAAATATGATTCAAAGTATGTTAAAACCCAGACAAACTCTAGTTTATATGAAAATAGAGGAAAATTGATTTGGAAACATCTGCTAAATGGATTTATGTCTCAAAGTATATATATTAGCATACGAATCAACTAAGAGAAAAACTAGAAAACCAAAGAAAAACCATGATCATACTTACATAATAAACTAAAAATATTAAGCATGCTCATTTAACACATCATTCATATTGTCTATTAAAAAAAAAATAGAATGAACATCAACATACAAGAAATGAAAAGGATTAATGGAGTTTTCACTTGCCTAGATGTGCAGAATCAGAGGTTTAAAGGAGAAACCTACCAAAAGGCAAGGGTTTCTAAACCCTAGCTCCAAACAGAGAAGAGAGAGAAGAGAGAGAGTTTCCAAACTTTTGTGAGAATAAAAAGTAATTTTCGCCAGTTTAAAAGATGTATTTATATCAACCCTAAAAAACCCTAAGTTAAGTCATTAATGGGTCAGAAATGGGCCCAAGGTATAGGTAACAACTTGACTCCAAACCGAATCATAAATAGGTTCAAAAGGCTCTAAAATTGGTTCTAGAAGCCCACCCAAATAAATGCAACCAAATAATCATACGTATCAAGCATTCACAATAATTACTATTAACTAACAATCAATAATTGTAGAAATGGGTTGCTACATTTTTGATCTAATAACCTCACATTGGCAAGGCATCCCCATACTTGGAAGTAGCTAATGTTAGGTTTTCTACTTTCTAGATTTCACAAGGAGTTACCTCTAACTTCTTGGGAGGCACTCGATTGAAAATGTGGCATGCTAAAAATATAGCTTCATTCCACATGTACTCAAGTAAGCCAGAACTAATGAGTATAGTAGTAACCATCTCCTCATCAAGTGTTATATTCTTCTTTTCTATTACATTTTGTTGTAGTATATAAGAGGTAGTTATTTTTCTATTCCATGATCTTCACAAAATTGAATGAATTCATGTACTGATGTACTTTCCTAGCCTCCATTGTCAGATCTAATCGGATTGATCTTTAGATTTAGTTAGTTTTCCATATCAGCTTTATATGTTTTGAATTTATTAAAACACTTGCCTTTTGTCTTTCACGGGTACACGTAAGCATATCTAGAAGCATCATTGATAAATATGATGAAGTACCTTTCCGTCACGTGAAATAAAATCTATTTTGCAAATGTCAGAGTGAATGAGCTCTAAAGAGCTCTAAAGGCTTTTAATTCTTCTCGACTGATTTGAATGCTTTTTTGGGGAATTTTAAATTTAATGCAATAAATGCATTTTTCAACATGATTATTGCGACACTTTTGGATTAAGCCCTAATTAACCATTCTGTTAATTGATTTAAAATCTATGTGACTGAGCGTACCATGCCAAAGATCAAGAAACTTAACGATATAAGCATAAATAATTTCATTAATAACATTCAATTTAAATATCCCATTTACAAAGTAACCCTGTCCCACAAAAAACATCATTCTTTGACAAAATAAATTTGTTAGAATCGACAACCATCTTGAATCCATACTTAGAGAGAAGAGACCCTAAAACAAAGTTCTTACTAATCTTTGGTATATGCAACACGTCTGTCAGAGTGACGACGTTCCCAGAAGTAAATTTGAGCTTTACTGTTCCCTTTCCAACGACCTTGGAAGTAGAGGAGTTTCCCATGAACATGCTCATACTGTCTTCCATTAGTTCATGTCTTGAAGAAATTCTTATCATCGAAGATGTGATGAGTAGCTTTAGTATCGATCCACCATTCCACGTTGTCTCCCATGATAAATGCTTTAGTAATCATAGCAGCCATGCCATTGTTGTTGTTGTCCTTGTCATTGATGCGATTATGACATTCTTTGGCTAAATGCCCTTTCTTTCCACAAAAGAAGCTATCTTTGCTTTTTTTGAAGTCAAATTTATCAATCTTCATAAACTTCCCTTTTCTAGTTATCCCTAGCCTTTTGAACAACATATTTGTTCTTGTTCTTGGGAATTTTTTTTCTTAGTTTTGGTTTCCCTTACATGAGCTTTGACCACATGATCTTTCATAGTAATCCCTTTATCTTAGTTCTTTGATTCTTTCTCAATTCGAAGATGCTACATCAGCTTTTCTAAGGACATGTCATCCTTTTTTTTATTTTGTTACAGTAATACTTCCATGAAGGTGAAAGTTTGGAAATCATAGCCCCTATATAAAAGTTCTCATCCAGTTGGATGTTAGGGTTGTTGATCTCATTAGCAATGATTTGCAATTCTAGAACTTGATCAAAAACTGGTTTGTCATCGGTCATCTTGAAATCCATATAATTTCTAATTAAGAATTTTTTTTGTGCTTGCTTCTTCGGCTTTGTGAATGATGTGGAGTATGTCCCACAATTCTTTAGTTGACTTAGTTTTCTTAGAGTACTGGTCAATGCAACTCCGTATTGCCTATGTCCTTACTGAACCTTGTCTTGAAGCACTTAATGAAAACACTCCAAAAAAGATAAAATTCTATTTTGGTTCTCCATCTTCGGAAATTCTTCCCATCAAAGTGCTCAAAGTTTGGGTTGTTAACTGTAGGAACACTTCCCATGAGAACACTATCTTCAATTTGTTAAAAATACAAGATTAAAATATAATTTTTCCTCCAGTTAAAATTAATAAAATAAAAATAACCAAAATGAATTAAAGCTTGAGGCGAGATATCTCTATCTTGAAGATAATTGGAGCCTCATAAATTTGTAAATCAGAAATAATGGCAATATACTAGAGTTGTACGCCTGTATAGAGTCTGTGTACAGTTCTTTGTTTGATTACCCAAAAAAGGATAACTCTTTAAATTAAAACCATTTTCTTTAAGAAATTTGTAAGAGTTTAATTAAGAAAACTTCTTTAAAATTAGAAATAGGCGTAAGCTTAAAGATAAAGAATTATTCAACAGGCTTAAGCCTGACAAAAGGTTTCTACAAAACCTCAGTCCATTCCTGATCTAGGAAGAACTCAAGACATTTCTGTTGTAGTTCAGGTCTGATTCAGGACGTGGTCCTATTTCTAATTCGGTTCTAGATCTTGTCGATATATGTTTCTGGTTCTTGGACAATCTTTTGTCTTTTTCCTTTCAGTTCAGTACATTTTGAACTGTTTAGATCGGATGGCCGATCTTGCATCTCGCTGGTACAAATCTTAAAAATCAAGTGCAAAGTACACCCTTTGTCATGCCCCAAAGTCGGGCACCCGAATCCGACCCAAATGCCTGTGGGTTGGTCTGTTTATCCAAGACCTAGGGTTTGATAATAAATAAAAATTGAAAATGCTCTAAAATAATTTTCAAAATTATTAAAAATTTTCATAAATCAAAATAAAAATTTATTATAAAGACACTTTGGCCAAAACATTTATTTAGTTTTTAATTTTTTTTTTTTTTTTTGTGATTTAGTTATACTGTACTCAATATTTGATAAAATCTAATTTATAAAATAAATATTATATATTTTAAAAATTATCAGAAACTATTTTTTTGTGAAAGTTCTTAGTCCAAAACGAGAATTTAGATTTTTTTTAGTCCGTTAACACATGTATTAATTTCTGTTGTCAAATTTTATAAAATTTTTACAAGTGTACATACAGAAACATATATCATAATTCTTATCTATAAAATGGCTAATAAAAAGGTTAATAGTCTCAAGACACGAACATAAATCAATATGTCCATCATCTAAAATAACATCATCAATATATCTTAAAAGAAATACATATATGTTTCAAATTTAATACAATAAATACAAAATGTCTCAAATAATCAAGTTAAAAAAAAATCAAAGTAAAAAAGGCGACTAATGCTCCATTCTTGATCTCATTGGTATACTTTACAAATGTGTCCTTAATCATCTCCATCTCGTCATTTTTTTCTAATGCATCTACTTTCGTACCCATATTATCACCTATAACATCTAAAATATTGACATGTGTCATGAGCTAAAAAGCCTAATAAAAACCATTGTATACCGCATATATATCGTAGATAATATCGTATATTCTAACCCAAAAAATCATGGCATAACAAATTATCTAAACCAGTGATGCATACAGTTCAAGAACAATAAATATTTTCCAAAACCACTATAATATCATTATATTAATATGATTATGACTACAACCCAACCTAGGGTCTCCTTCTCCTTCCTACGCTGAGAGCAGCCAAAAGGCTCTTCTACAGGGGTCTGGGGTCCTTTACCCTAGAGTTCCAAGTGCTTAATTTTTTTTGCAGGCATCTGCTAGGATCACACCCAAACTGACACTTCAATATTACACAAAATCATTATCTATAACCTTTTTCTCATGACACACCGATCGATCCCATAAAATCTGAACCACAATAGTAGCCACTGTAAGGAATATTTTTATATTCAATTTGGCAAAGATTCCGTTTGACATAAAATATTCTTGTAACCGTTCCTACGAGTACAAGTGTAGTGTGGAGATGTCGTGGTACGCATACTTCGCCAACTACGTGAAGACTAAAAGACAGAGACAACGAGAATCAGACGGTTGACGATAGGAGTCATCTGAGTAATTGCCGATTTGTCAGTTAACGATCGTGTACGCTCGATTAGGAAGGTAAGTGACTTAGTGGCCATAGGAGTTGGTTAAAATGAATAAAATATAATGATCAAACTTAGTCATTGGACTGACCCGAGTCTAAATCAATTAAATTGACTAATGGGATAGTCCAATTGATTCGACACTTATCCCCAATCGATTGGAGACTCTGTGTAATCGATTGGAAGCTACGAAGCAGAAACTTATTTCAGCCCAATCAATTGGAGTCTTCGGGATAGAAACTTATTTGAGTCAAATCGATTGGAGAACCCTGTGTAATCGATTGAAGCCTTCGGAACAGAAATCTTATAGAGCCCAATCGATTGGACACTTATCCACAATCGATTGGACCATGCACAGAATTGGTCTTTCTAATTTCTAAAATTTTTGGTTCCATTATCCCACGTTCTGCATGACTCAGGGTCTTGGAATTCTATAAATACAACCCTTCTATGCCTTCTCTAAATAGACACAGAGTGACTCAATCTTCAAGAGAGAGAAGAAAATATTTTATTTATTAGAGCATCCATTCGAAGATCAAGAAGCTTGTTTTCCATTCACATCTTAGAAGCTTGTTCTCTTCTTGATCAAAGCCAAGAGCTTGATCCTTTCCTCAGCTTAGGTATTTCACTTCTATATTCAACCTAGTAGCCTGAGTGTACCAGTGTGACTCAACACCATTTGAGCAACTTAGGGTTCAGGGTGTACTGAATCCTTCACCTTCTACAAAGGCGGGAGTGTTGAGAATTAAGATCGGAGGAGCTGATCGACGGTAGGTTTAGGGTGTACCAAACCAAACAAGCAGATAAAGCTTCTTGGCTGGAAGGGTGCACGTGGATTCGTAGCGTTGACTTAGAGGACGTGGATGCATCGGCAATAGGCCTTGGCTAAGGTTGGAAGCTGTATTTGCAACGGTGCTGCGTAGGTAACCTTTGTTTCGTTTAACTTTTCAGTTAGTGATACTTTTCGTCTGGACGTGGTCCCGTGGTTTTTCCTTAGCTAAGGTTTCACCGCAAAAATCCCTTGTCTTGTGTGATTGTTTGTTTGTATTCCGCAATCTATTCTGATTAGATCAAACGACGAAAAAAAAATATACCATGGAGATATATTCGATTTGAGTCGGTTGTGATAATTTTTAATCAAACAACTAAGACATGCGATTTTATTCCCTTACCATAGACCAATAAAACTGTGTAGGTATAAATAATTTTAAATACCTAATCAGCCCCCCCCCCCTTCTAGGTATATTGAGTTAAAAAGAATGGACCGGTGAAATTTCATCCACTACAACCTCGATTAAGCACATGTATATTACATGATTAATGGAGCAAAATAAGAGAAATTATCAATTATAATATGTAGGTGTACTTACCCATTTTTTGAATATCACACCTCCAACAATCTCATCATTATGCTCATAGGTGCAATCGTAGATGTGATCCTCCAGGGTTGAGATGTTTTGCCTATATATTATTATTTTTGGTAGAGTCATTTGTCTTTCATTCATTATTCTCTAATGAAAATGTTTTGGCAACGGCCTAATGCATAATTTTTCTTTTCAAATTATTATTTAATTAAAAATGATAAGTCAACAACTAATTAAGGTATACTATATATTTATATTATTTTAATACGTAATTTATAATTAATTATCTTAATAAGGTACGCTATTGACTTTTGAAAATGTATACTAATAGTTATATTTTCTTATTGACATTGTTTGATTGAGGGTCTAGTTTAGAAAGAGTCCTAGAGATTGTACATTTGTATTTCAATGCCGATTTAGTCTACTAAATTAATTTAGTTATAATTCAAAATTCTATTATTTTTTATTTATTCTCAATTAAAATTGATTTTCGTCACTATACAAAGGGTGAATTTTACAACCCACTAAAAATGTTATTTTAAGTTAATTAAAATGAGCCTAAGTCCCATAGGTATTAATTGGGTTTCATTTTAAGGTCTAAAAGGTCTCTAATTTGGCCCTAAAGACTCATTAAAATATTATGATCTAACCAACATGCAACAGAATATTAATACTTACTATTTATAAATACATAATCATTATCATTAAATTAATAAAAAGAGGCAATATTAAAATTTCTAAACTAACTTGAAAAAGTTTAGGATATCACACGCCCCACATGTGCTAAGTGCTTTTGGGGAGGTTTGAACCCAAGACTTCTCCAAAAACACTCTATGAGAGAAGCAAAAACCATTTTGCCATATTCATTTATGTTATAAAAGAAAACCAATAAATATATTATCATTTTAACTATTCAAAATTTATTTTTAAAGCAAAATAATAAAGTTTGAAGCACATCCAACATGGGATATGTCTATTGATCCCGGAATCAAGTTAGTCTTCATTCCCTGTACAAATTCAGAGATGCTTATCAAGTCACTATGGGTGTCAGGGTTGCCCTGAAAATTCGATCTGATCTGATCCAATAATACAGGGTCTGGACCTAGGAATCATGATCCAATACGCTATCAGATTGATTCAGATCTACCTTGATCCGATAATGACTTGATCAGATAATATTAATGAAATAAGTAATATTATTTAAATATAACAATATTTTAACATATTTTCAATGAAATATATTACATTAATAAATTTGGTGTTGATAAAAATCCTCTTCAATTTGTTATTTGACTTAAGCATTTGTGATTTGTGATTTTTTATTTTTTAAATCAAATTTAATAGCTTATTGATCAGATCGACTCAATATTAGGTCACAATATTGATCCAATCAATTAAGATCTGATAGCTTATATCGAATCAAGTCTGGATCTTAGAACCATGATCTAATATGCTATTGAATTGGGTTTGGATCAACCTTGATCTGATCTGAACCCAATCCATGACTACATCCACAGCCCTACAATTCACCCTTAAGGTGAAGCATAAGTTAGAAGAAGCATTGCTCAATCAACCTACAGAATCCACTCAAGTTTGATTTCTGACCATGGTGGCAATACTGTTATTAAAGGACAATTATTTTAAAGAATATTTTCATATTCTAGTTTGGCAAGTATTCCGTTTCACATAAAACAAACTTGTAACCGTTCCTACAAGCACTAGTGTAGCGTTGAGGATGTTGTGGTACGCATACTTTTTCGACTACGTGAAGACAAAAAGACGAAGATCGCAAGAATCAGACGGTTGACGACTTGAGTCATCTGAGTAACTGTTATTTATCCATTAAAGATCATGTCCGCTCGCTTAGCAAGGTAAGTGACTTAGGCTGTGTTTGGTAGCGCACCTTTGATGTGCGTCTTGGCTGAAGGTGTGCGTCTTGATTGATGGCAAGTGTTTGGGTCACACCAAGGTGCGCACCTTCAAAGACACAATGGACCTTGAAGAAATTCGAAAGTGAACCTTCCAAGGTTCACTTCCCCCCCTAAATCTTCGAAGACTCATGTATTTTGAAGGTTCACCCTCAACCCCAAATGGGCTTTTACCCACCTAATGTGTGGCCCATTTATGATGTATAGACCCACTTGACATATAGAACATGTATGATCTATCAACGCCCTTATATCATTTGGGACCCACATATGATCATAAACATCCATTCTTATGTGGGACCCACATGATTTATAGACCCCCATTAACATGTGGGGCCCACTCTAGTTATTATGTACAGTCCACACGAATTATTGATCTTTGTTCTTATGTTGGGCCCACGTGATCTATCAACATTTGTTCTTATGTGGGTCTCGCATGATCGTGTAAAACCAAAAGTCGGTCTTGACTTTTAAAGGTATGCACCTTATAGACGTGAACCTTCAAGACGCATGTCTTTGGTTGAAGATGCGCTAACAAACACATCCTTAGTGACCATAGGAATAGAATCTTAAAAGATAAATATAATGGTCGTACCTAGTCATAGGACATACCCAGATCAATATAGTGCAAAGAGTCTAAAATATTGACTAAGGGAAAGTTCAATCGATTGGACCATGTTTAGAATCAATTGGGCCTCTGTGTACAATCGATTGAACTGACGAACAAAAAACTCATCTGCATAGTACAATTGATTGGACCTGTTATACAATCGATTGGACTATACGGAAAAAGTTTATTCTCAGATCTGGTTTTTATGCTCCCATTATATGACCTTGGGGCTTCTAAACTCTTATAAATAAAACCCTCTTGAGCTTTATCATACACACAACTACAGACAACAAGAGAGATTTATTAAAGAAGAGTTGTCCCAGTTGAAGAGCAAAAAACCACAATTTTCATTTCAATTCGTGAAAGGTTTTTCTCTTCATTTTTTTATCAAAGCTTTCCTCTATTTTAGTTTTCCATCTAGAATCATAACCTAGTTAGCCAAAGAATACCTCGTGTGTCTCAACACTATTTGAGCAACGATAGAGTTCAGGGTGTACTGAATCATTCACCATTGATAGAGATCGTTGGATGAAAATTAAGATCGGGGTATACTGATCAACGGTAGGTTTGGGGAGTACCAAACTGAACAAACGGCAAATGCTTCGTGATTGGGAGGGTGCGTGTATGACTTGTTGCATGGAGCCAGAGGACGTGGATGCACCGACAGTAGGCCTTAGCTAAGGTTGGAAGCTGTATTAAAAGTATGCTGCGTAGGTAACTTCTGTAACTCAAAACTTTTTAATTAGTGATACTTTTCGTCTGGACGTGGTCCTGTGATTTTTCCTTGGCTAAGGTTTTCACGTAAAAACTACTTTTGTTATGTGATTGAATTAAATTCCGCATTATGTTTAGATTAGACCCAGCGACATAGATATAATATATCCTTGTGATATATTCGATCGAGTCGATTGTGACAATCTTTCGTTGTTAATCAATCTTCGAATACATGCATGCAAATCTGGTCTGTTGAATTAGGTTGCTATATTAAAGCATTACATTTTTAAATACTTATTCACCACCTCTAAGTTATGTGGATACATAGACCAGGTTATTTCAATTTTTTGCCATTTATTTGGGAGTGGTGATAGGATCAAAGCCTAGTTCAAGCTGCAAGAAGAAAATGAGGGGGGGTTGAGAGATACATTCTTTTTCAAAAGTGCTTAGTGAATTTGACCATTGGGGGCATGTATGTACCAGGAGTTTGTATGGTGGCCAATTATACGGATGGATGCATGTCGCATTCTACTCAGTGTACTCTAGCACTACAATCAACACACTACACACCTAGGAATCAAGGATACCTACTCTTTTGGAATGGTGAAAAAAAACCACTTTATGGCCATGATTGAGGCATTGGTGAAAGAGAAACAAATGCTCTTGTAATCAGTGTGTTTGGGTAGAGAAAGGAACGTGCAACAAATATCTATAGTTGAAGCTAACTTGCGAAGTTGGTAACATCTCTGCATGTTCATACCACAAACCAAGGTGAAACCCATACATTATTTATGTGGTACTGGTGGGTGGGTAGGGTATCAGTATATCCATATCTGACCTGATTATTAGTCAGGTCTGAAAGATAGATTGACTTGGCCAAATAGACTGCATGTATCAACTATACTCTGCATGAGCATGTGTGTGTGTGTGTGTGAGAGAGAGAGAGAGGCCACTTATAAATTATTAGATAATAACATTGTAATAAATTGATTATACCCACACAAAAAAAAAACATTGTAATAAGTTGTGTAAGATGTACCATATCTTTATTGGTGTATCTCATCACATATTCTCCATTGTCACCGGTTGTCCACATTATGACAAGATTTAATATCTATCAATTAGGATATTATATTAGATTGGTTAAGATTAGTTTCTATCTTTAGATTTTGTTATCTTTCTATAAACTCTTGATTAGGGTCAATGTGATCATCTATTTAAGTCATTTATCGATAATTCCTTTTTTATGGCCATATTGACAACTGGTGACATCCGGAAGAATATGTAACGAGATACGCCAATAATGATATGACGCATCTAACACAACTTATTACAATGTTATTCTCTAATATGAATTCATGGGTATGAGTAGTGGCGGAGCTAGGAAGGGCCCAGAGGGGGCAACTCAACTTTGAAATGTCTTAAAAAATTACTTCCTAAAAGACATAAACCATCCTCCTCCCTCCCTCCTTCCTAAAAGATCTAAACCATCCTTTTCTTAACCCACTTGTAAATTCATTGTAAACATGTCCCTAGTTCTTGGCCCATGAGAATACTAACACATACCAGCCAAACAACTTCTCAAACTTCATAAACGAATGACTATGACTCATATATGAGTGGAGATCATATGGTCCGGGTTCCATGTGGTGTGCGAACTGGTCCATGGTATATTTTGATTGGTGTTGCACTAATATTTTATTATATTTGAATTCATATTATAATAGCTCGAGGTGTGCAACACCAATCAAAATGTACCACCAGTTGGGCATCACATGGACCCTTCACCTTATGATCACCACTCTTAATATATTACTTCTTGACTTGACTGCTATCTATAGAGGGTTGGTTTGCGCTGAATCTGGAGGCTTAAGAAAATTAAAAACTGGTTGCTGATTCACAAGTGGCGGCTCATTACTTAAAAGTTGGCAAGATATCACATTTTCTCTACATAATATTATTCATCTTGTTGAATCTTTTGCCAGGGATCTCTCTCCATAATTATTAGGGTATTGTAGTAACACCCCCTGAATTTTGAAATTAATTAGTAATACCCCCTTATACTTTCAAACTTTAGGATTACTCCTCATGACCTAGTTTAACAGTGGTTGACTTAAGTTAAAACGGGCTTGAATCACACGTTAGCATTGTGCATGCTTGCAATATTATGATCCTTTCATAGGTGCATTAACGGGCGCATGATGCATGTCACGTTTTAACATTAGTCAAATGATGGTTAAACTAGGTCAAGGGGGTAGTCTTAAAGTTCAGAAATATAAGGAGGTATTATTAATTAATTTTAAATTTCAGGGGGTATTACTAAAATACCCTAATTATTACGAAAGATGCTAGTGAGTGTAAATATGCTAGGTTGTGTTTTCAAAATTAGGTAGGGTCTTGCCTAATTAACCCCAAGCTTTCCCTTTCTCAAAAAATTAATAATAAATAAATAATTAAATAAAAAGAAAAAGGTTATCAACCCCACCGATCCCGTCAGCAAACGTGGTATTAGTAAAATAAAATATGGTTAACTATAATCACCAACCTCTAAACCAAACTTCAAAGCCACAAAATAATAAAAAATTGTGCCGGCCGGCTAACTGATCGACCTACTCTATGTCCATATTCACGTGCTTCCGAGTGCACAAAACGATTTTTATATTGTTTGAATGATCATCAAATTCAATGGCGGGCAGAATTAAAGAAAATTTGTCTAATTCCAATTGCTAATAGAGTTGGCTTATATATACAAGTTTTTGGTTTCTCAATGACTTAAATACTTGAATTTTTCTTAATTCCAAAAGGGGAAAGCAAAGATAAAGACAATAAACATACATTTTTACTAGTTCTATGCAAAAAAAAAAAAAAAAAGTAATGCCCTTGTCAAATGAGTAGCTACATTATTTTCTTGAAATAAAATTTCTGCGAAATAATCATAACCAAATATAAAATACCGTTATTTTTAAGAGCGTAGTTGAGTCGTCTTTAAATCATTAAAAAATAAATAAATTTATACTATCTCATATTTAAAAAACTAAAAGAAAACCGTTATTTTCCCGAGTGTAGTCGAGTTGACTTGGCTCAGTAGATCCAAACCGCGTCAATATACCAAGTCTATACCTAAAATATCGAGGCCGCACGAGTTTTAAAAACCATAATTAAAAAAAAAAAAAAAAAAACTTCTTGTGCTGGGGCCACAACCATATGCACCCCTTAGATTGGACAAAACCAAATTAAAATGTTTTTAAGATGATGTTAATTAGCTAATTACATAGCCCAGGATCTCAATATTTTCAAATGGTTCATCAATCATTGACGATTCTAAAACCCCTAATTAAGCCTATATTACATGCAATAGTATACCTAGAATTATTAATGGAAAAATATATTTATAAATTAAAGATCATGCATCCAGCTATGTGTGTTATCCATAATAATTATGACCCATCCCTTTCACCAATTTGGCACTTAATTAATACATGGTCATTTTAGGAAGATTTTCAAATATTAAAGATCCTTCGAGGTTCGGGTACGATTAAATATAAAAAAAAAAAAAAAAACTACATCGATCTGAAACCTATTTATTTGCAGAAGTACATTTTGGATCTGTCGATTATGTTATAGATGGAGATGGCGAGGATCCTGACTAAGTACGCAAGAGGTCCTGACTTCGACTCCTTGGCCCCCCTTCCCCCAGTACATCAGGAACGTGGGGAAGGGGTGACTTACGTGCCTTACAGGATTAGTTGGGTGCTCTAAGAGGCTTAGATACACGAGGAACTAGGAACTCAACTAACATCAAGCATTCTTCTTATGGCTAGATCCAATCTCCCAATCCCTGCGAAAAGGAAAATGAATTTAGGGTTCTTCCTTTCAAGAAGGGAAGATTAGGGAAATTCTATTTATTGCAACTTTCTCCAAATCTATGAGAAAAGAAATAAAAGGTTCTAATGATACCTTAGGTTTATTCAATATCAATAAAGGTACAATAGTAACTCCGAGGGTTGGGCACAGATGGCCAGGATTACGTCTCAGGACGCAAAGTTTCTGAGTTTGAATCCCTACTTTGGGCTACCCCTAGGATTTATACCGGTTCTACCCGTGTGGAAGGGTACACCCGCACCCTGTTGGATTAGTCAGGTGATCGAAGAGGTCTAGATACCCTTGGCTTAAAAAAAAAAAAAAATTACACTAGCAAATTTGACCTCTTGTTTGTTAACGGCATCCCAGTGCCAACAACAACCGCCCGTTAATTCAAACACTCACATGATGAAAAAGAAAGGTACTAATCCAGCCATGAATTACCATTTAATTATATTAACAAATTAATAAATAGCACCAGTGGTCTAGTAGTAGAATAGTAACCTACCACGGTTCAGACCCGGGTTCGATTCCCGGCTGGTGCAATAGGAAATGAAATTAAGCTGGTCCCACCTCTTTAGGAAGTACGATCCAGCCTATATCTACACATTTTCATCTGTTTGTTTTTTGGCCGATTAGAAGGAAGTAAGGAACTACGAATCGGCGACTTTATTTTCTTTCTTTCCCCCAATTTGAGACAGGGACAGGATACATGTTTCCCGCATTTGACGGGAGGCAATAACTTACGGATTTGTTGGACTGCAAAACTCAAGGTGGTGCCATGTGGACGGTTCTGAGCCCCAGGCCGGTCAACAGATCCGTTTCTGTCTATAAGGAAATGAAATATGTGGGTCCCGCCTCTTTGGGAAGTGATCCCCAGCCGATCTTTTGGCATTTTCCTGCGTTTGTCGTTTTCATAGACTTTTAATATATTTTTTTCCCTCTTTTTCTTCAAAAATATATAAAAATAGACGTCATTTTCTTCCAAAAACACCCTCTAATAATAAAAATGCATTAAAAAAAACACTTAGGGTTTTAACGGAAGAAACGGTAACGCCCCCAGTCCGTTACACCATTATAACGGCCCCTTGTAAACCTTGACAAAAGGTACCTATTAGGGTTTTAAACTTTGACAATAAATATGCATTAAAAAAAGGAAAAAGATGTCACAAGGTATGCCTGAAACTGACCGCATGGATGTTTATCCCACCCCTTGGTGGATATACACACTAAAAATCACCCTGATTGGTAATCTATAACCATCAGATTTTAGCATTTTTTAGAACTTTTTAAGGCGTTCTTATAGCCGTTGAATGCAACCATTTTTTGAGTACTAAAACCAATGGCTACAAATCATTAAACAAGCTGATTTTTGGTACGAATGTCTATTAATGGGTAGGCTAAACATCCATGCGGTCAGTGGGTCCAGATGGCAGCGGTGACTACCAAAATTGCCGCTTCCGCAAATGAAAAGATCTCAGGTATACCTTGTTACATCACGACCCTAAAAAAAACACTTTCACCCCAATGATATGGGTAAGGGTTTCCTCACTCTACAGTTTCTCCATCTGGTGACAGATCACCTATATATAATTGTGCTGTTTTGGGGAAGTGTGTAAGAGTAAACCTTCAATGACATTTGCAGTCAGCGCGACACCGTTGATTGCAGTCAATATGAGCCACGTGGCACATTATTAAGAGGACACTGACTATATGGATGTTTGGCCAATCACTAGGTGGACCTACAAACCAAAAATCAGCCTAATTAGTGATTTAAAACCTTTGGATCTTTGTACCCAAATAATGCTCAAAGTCCTAGGGTGAAAATTAGCCTATGAAAATAACTTCAATCCAACGCTTAAAAATCACTGATCATGGTTTATTTTTGGTTTATACGTCCACCTAGTAATTGGCCAAACAACCATGCATACGGTAGGTATCCTCTTAAGAATGTGCCACCTGGCTCAAATTGGCTGCAGTCAACGGTGTCGCTGACTACAAATGTCATCCAAGATGTACTCAAGTGTTTGAATCAAAGTGGGTAACAACTAATTAACAATGTTTTGGTGACGTGTTCTCACCCCATCAAGAGTTCAAAAGGTAATCTTTTCCTTATATTACAGTAGTTAAATGGATTTAAATAAAACATTCTCTATATAAATGGTTCGGCGGTCTTTGATAGGCTACAATTGGTGGTGGTGGGACCTATTTTAGGCTATGAGAGTACGTACTTCTCTTTTTTCTTGTACTTATTTACCAATAAGCCTAAATTTAATTTGAAGTTGAAGAGCGGGATCTTCGGTGATAAAAGTAGTTAAGAGTACGTGTTCATTGAAAAGGGGTTTGTTAATAAAATTATATTTCTCCAAAGGTTTTTGAGAGTTTTTTCATGAAAACTGAACAAAAAAAATGTGTGAATTTCTATAGATCTTAAGATAATTAGAAAAAAAAAAAATGGATTTTTTGACATTGAACATGAAATAGATCTTGCTAAATGATCTTCTTTAGCTTTCTCTTTCATGTTTCTTTGATGAGAAAGCTAAGATTAAGCAAAACCCTAGAGCTAATATATTAAACTAAATGACCCACTAGATAAACATGGAGCTAGCTAGATTCAAAGCTTTTTGTTTTTTTGACTCTTGCACCAGCCAGACTAACCCTTGGTTTTTAATTAACAAATCCATCTGTTTGCTCTAAAGTTGCCATCTCACTCTTAAGAAAAAGAGAGCCTAATGACATCCATTGATGTTTGAAAAATTAGGTTAAACTACAATTTCATTGGTTCAAACGATGACGTGTTCTCCACGACAACGGCGTGGGAGCGTGATTAAACTTCGGCATCAACAAGGACTTCGAAAGCTATACCTATGACATGGTCATGTATTTCTCTAGTGTGATGCATGCTTCACCTCACTTTAATAAAATAGGCTTTAATGTGTGGTCCACATTTCATTAATTTAGGTTTAATTAGCAGATTCCTTTTCAATGTATTATAGCTTAATTTGGTTTCTTGGACTCTCCAAGATAGCTAAAGGGTGTTGGAGTGTTGGTAAGCTTACACATGGAAAAGCAAAAAAAATATGTTCAAAAAAAAAAGGAAGAATAATTTGTTGTTATTGTGTTGGATGGTGAGTATATATTTTATTGAAGGGAGATGTAATAATTGAAGTAAAGTGGGGGGTCCATTGATACTGCAGCTTTACCATTGGAATGTTGTATGCAAGTTGCCACTAATTATATATTAGTGTTTATTAACTTCAACACGTGAATCCATGTGAAGGGGGTCCTCCATGTTGCTAAATTAACCTCTAGGATCCTTTGAGTGTTAAGAGAACCATCCTTTAACCACTTCATGACACTATAAGGGTCATAAATCTAAAGTCCTCCTAATCTTTTTTTTTTCTTTTTAACACTAACCCACTTGGTTGGCATTTAAGAATTTTTTTTTTTTTGATGCCGCAGGTATCTGGGCCGCTCTTAGAGCACCCGACTCGCAATTCTCTTCTATAAAAGGACTAGTGCAATTCATGACTTGATGATCTCTGGAAGATTGGTAAAGACAAAACAAATTACAGTAAATAGGGCTTTCAAATTTTGTATTCGAAGTAAGATCCATATTTAATGATCTTGATAGCCTAGTGAATTTTGAACCATTTTTTTTTCTAAATTTGAGGCATAAAACAAAATTTTCCAAGAAGCATTAGCTAAGTTCGAATGCGCGTATAAGTCTATAACCATTGACTAAGATTTCAATATTGATTGGCAAAATAAATGAGACTCATTGTTAGTTTAATTCATGTGAAATATACCAAACTCAAGAACTATATGAAGATTGAAATCAGTTTTATTATTTTAAAAGAAATCAAATACAAAAAGTAAGAGAAATGTTGAGATGGGTAACAAATGTATATATTAATGATGATGAAGTATCATGTCTGCTAATGAAAGTCTAAGAAAGAAGGAAGTCCAATCAAGCTGATTCTTCTGTTTTACCATGTTTAGTAAAGTGAAGAAAAATAAGTTTGGAATATAATAAGAAAGGTGAGATCCTTTCTCAAGTTTCATGACTCCAAAAAAGTGGAAGGACATTGAATTTGAAAGAAATTTAGAAGGTAAAGTGAAAAGATCCATTGATTCCATTGTTCTTCCCTTGCCAAAGTTGTCCCCCCTCATGTTATCTTACAGACTGAAATGTCAATTGTTAACACAACCACTGATTCTATTGTGATGATCTCGTTTCTTGTGGGAAAAAGCACCAGAAACTATGCATTTCGTTCAAAATCTTTAGCAATCCTCCAGTCACTTACAAGCTAGCCATTAACCCAAAAACCCACTCTTCATATTTCAGGAATTGCTTGACTAACCAACATCCCAGCAGTGTCCTAACTCCATTATAGCTTCTGAATGCATCACCGCGATAACCTTGCTAGTTTCTTAGCCAGATCCCATAAAACTATCAATTAATTAGTCTGTGAAGATATTTATTAGTTCGATAAAAATAGATTACAAAAGCATGGCATCCATGCTATCTACTAGTATAATATGTAGACACTAGTTTGGTTGCAAGTTACTATTGGGTGAAAGCAGTTTTGGTAGGGGTCTCCATGTAATAAAATTTTATACTTACAAAAAAAAAAAAAATTTTGGAACCCAGGTGATTGATGATGAAGCTAGCACCTTCTCATAGAAGATCTGCAAAGAATCTATAGAAGGCCAGTCATCTAATTTTAAATGCTTTCACTTTGTATACAATCTATAGCCATATATTTTGGCATGTAAGTGGGAGAATTGGCTTTTCTCAAAAAAAAAAAAAAAAAAAACCCTTGTTTGAAGAGCTTTGAATATGCACAAAAGGAGAGAGACTATTTATCTGTATTTTTTTTTAGCTATTTTGATCCTTCAAATTCAAATACTATCTTCTTTCTGAACCTAGTTAGGAAGCCAACTTTTGATCTGCCATTATTTGAACACACATATCAAACTACTGATTTGGCTATGTTTAGGTTAATCCACTTCCAGATAGAGCCTTAAACTTCAGAACTGATCATAGGGAGAAACTCCTTTCAGACCTTTAATTGCCTATCAAGAATTCAATCTTGAAGGCAGAGTTACCTCCTTATAGAGATCTCTTCATTTCGGCACAAACTGATCAATAGGTCGACTATAAGAGCGCGCCAAAAAGTTTTTTGGTGGAATGAAATTGAGAATCCAATATTTCTGCAGTTGAATTCTTCCTCTTGAGCTTAGTGTACAGCTTTCCTAACTTTGAGATCTATTTAATCATGTATATTTGAGGATTGAGCGAGATCTTGTTGTGTTCTCCAATTTTTTTTTTTTTAATCCATAACAAAGAGAGAGTTTATTAAAGAAAGAGCGGGAAAATACAAAAGAAAGTAGTAAAGAATTAAAGAAACAAGAAAAATAAAATTACGAAGGCATCATTGAATCATTATAGAAATCACTTAAAAACATCTTCCTTGTCTAATTAAGGAATCCGTCTTGTTGTGTCCTCCATTTTACCAAGGGGCTCCCAAGTGAAGAGAAGATAGGCCAGAGTTATCCAGACTAATTGGATGTTCCCACTTTCAACAAGGGAACCCCCAAATTAACATAATTGTTTTTCTTATATTGATGATCACTTGAAGTTCAATAAAAACCTCGATTATACGAAGAAATTACAATGAAATCTGTAATAGGTTTTCAAGAAATCAATATTGCTAGAGTCTAAGGCATCATTGTTCCTTGCACAAAGGCTCCTGTTCCTTTACAAAGCTTATCACCAACCCATGACAACTTCAGATCCATAAGCAGGATATCTTGTTAACTTCTAACCTTCAGTACTGGTGCAAAGAAAGGTTTACATACTTCATTTTTGTCCCCAATATTTTTTTTTGCATACAATCTTTTTCCCTTCTAGTTTGGTAATGTTTACCATTTTATTTTTATTTTTTTCTAAACCCTCATAATGGGCATTCTTTCATGTATTTTTTCAAGTGACCTGAGTCTTGAAAACAGAAAAAATAAAAAAATAAAAAAAATGCATGGAAGAGAGAGGTACTTGTACTTGGGTAGTCAACCTACATCTTCCAGTAATGTCTTCCGACATAAGGGTCCATTCATTACTTCAACCAGAATGCTTTGATTGAATTATGAGGAAAAACAAAGATGACCTCTTTATATTCTTCAAACTCCCCTTTTTTTTCCTTCAAAAAAAGGCCAAGGCAATCTTCTGACATTGAAAGCTTGCATGAAAACTCATATTCAACCCTCAAGGAAATGGAAATCTGCCTAGGTAGACGGTAGACCTTCATCGATCATACCCGCCACCAACTAAAACGACAATTGTAATGTCGTGGTTGTGCAAAAAATTGAAAGGTAAACGATCATTTTACTGTCCTTATCTGATCCTCTTAATGTCACCCGACAACAAGATTTAAACTTGGTTAGTATCAAATCTAAAATCCCATTAAATGGACTTAATGAAGTCTGCAAACAGTTTTAAGGCCGAATTGCACCACTTCGTTATCTGCTTAATCACAATCACGGATGGAAGGTTCTAGCAAAAACCCTGAAATTAATTTTTTTGCTTTTTTAAAAAATCTGAAAGATGAAGGGACACTCCACCTACCTACAGTTATCTGAATCTCCAATGTCTAATCCATCGATCATCAACTAATTAAAAAAGAAAACCCAGAAAATGAAGATCAGAAGTTCAGAAGTTCAGAACTAAAAATAAAAGGAAACTAATTAACCATCTTGTATTGCCAACAGAAGAGATTAAAAGGAAATATGGAAGAAGTAAAATATACATATAGAACTCATGATTTCTCTTCATCATCATTCTCTTCTTCTTCAATTCTATTTCTTATTTTTCTTCAGTAAGGTGGGCGAGCATGAGCCCAAGCATAGGCGTCATGGTTCAGCTGCCCGCCATTAGGTAGCAAGTTCGGCGGCAGGTTATAAATAGCTAACGATGATGGGTCGGGCAGTCCGGGCTGATGCTGCTGCCCGGTACCGCTGCCAATTCCGGGCGGTGAGTTTCCTGCACCGCCGGGTAGCTGTCCCTGCCCGCCACTACCAGCATCATCATCGTCCTCTAGTGGTAGCCGCTCATATGTAGCGTTTGCGAACGTTGCCGCGATCACCATGACTGGGCCAGCAGCGACAAGCGTACCAACCACGCTGCCACCTACTACCTGCCCTTGACCGCCCGCCAAGTAGACCGTCAGCCCAGTTGAACCTGGCGGAGCTGGGCCAGGAAGGAACGAACCGGTTAGAGAAAGTATCTCGAACCGGCCGTGTAACGCTACAACCGCACCCGGAGCGGCAGGCTGTCGAAGTGTTACGTTGGCGACTGCGCCGCTCCCGCTAAGTACACAGACACCTCGCTGGCGCCTCCTGGCGAATTGGGCGACGCTTTCCGCAACATCGGCCCCACCTGCAACCTCCATCACATGGCTTCGGAGAGCGTTTGGGCTGTCCCGGGTCACGAAGATCGGCGGCTTTGGCTTGTTCTTTGACCCTGGCGGTCGGCCTCTCGGTCGACGGGTACCTACCTCTACCGCACCCTCTCTCGGTTCATCGCCGTTCTCTCTTTCATCCTCATCATCGTCTCCTCTACCACCACTTCCGCTGTTTTCGTTCATCGCCATCTCTCGTTCGCGTTTCAACCCAGGTGAGCCTGCCGTCGGATCAACGGCCGGCAGCCCCACCTGCCCGGCCCACCACCGGTTCGCCAGTTTGCAAATCAAGGAATCACTGATAACAAACAAGAGAACGCGTTCTCAATTATCCTCCTTCAGATCGCGTTCTCAATTATCTTTCTTTCAACCAAGGAGATCAAAAATCAAACAAAAGCTCAATTGTCAACTGCCTTGCTCGAATAGAGATTATATCAGACAAATAACAAACGAGAAAAGTATATAAGCTGATCAGACAAAGAACAAAACTGGTACGAACACGAGAATAAGAAGCAATTAGTCATCGAATCAAAGTAAAAGGAACAGAGAGAAGAAACAAAAAGAGCTCTATAAGTGGATTTTCCTTCTGTTGCAAGTGAAGTTGAATCAAACGAGAAACGACCCAGAAATGATATAGACGGAACAAACAAAGAACAAATGAAAGACCCTTTATAGAATCAAGCACAGAGAGAAGAATAAAGCACTGAGAGATTGAAATCTAATAGCATTAAGAGAACCAGGAGAGAAAGAAGAAAAACAAAGAGAATTTTTTTTTTTTTCTTTCCTGAATTTCGTGGGCTTTGCTGTGTCGTGTTTTCGGGAGCTGTGATTTGTTTATCTTTCTCTCTATAATCTCTCCTTTTAGGGGTCTTGGAAATTAGGGTTTTGTGGGGTCGCGTGCGCGTGAGCAGGTGGGGAGCACGTCGTTTTCTCGCGTCCCGACATATCAACGGATGCCAAGAGAGAGTATTAGGGGAAGGGTAAAGAAAAACTAAAGGATGGTTTGAGGGTTTTTACTCAGGCTGAGCTTCTTTTGTTTTTCAACTATTAAAAACCGATTTTTACCCTCCTACCCCTTACCCACCACCTTTTCATGCCTCTTTTGCTTGCTTCCTTGGTTTTGTGATGTTCTTTCCCCCTAACAGCTCCATGGAAATGGTTTTTTTTTTTTTTTTTTCCTTTCTTTCTCTAATCAAAACCTCATTTCTGCAGTAGTGACCTGTGTTTTTGAACCTTTGAAATGGTTTATTTGAGCCTCTAAGTTTCACGTATATACGAGTGATAACTGGTAAGAGCTCGATGTTTTTATCTCATGTAAAAATGGCGAACTTTTCACTAAAAAAATCTATATATTTTAATAATTGTGAATGATTGAGTCCACTGGGGCTACTGCAAAATTGTGTTTGCCACATAGAGTGATCAGGATATCGGACAGCGCGCGCGATCAAATAATGGCCCCAACCGTGAAAAACCTGGTTGATATAGATACAAATTTGTCAGTGGTTTTAAAGCCCAATTCATGAAGACAATCTCAGATGAGAATTTTTTACCTTATCTTAATGGGCCCATCTTGTAAAAGCAGTATATATAAATATTTAACTAATACTAGAATGCAATCAACCAGTTTTTTAACTATAGAATAACTAGCTTCATAAGTTATACCCAATTAAGCAAGGAAAATTGTAGAACATAATGACCCTAACAAGTCAAACTAGTTGATCTTCTTATCTTCATGGTTTGATTGTCGATTCTGAGTTTCAAGCATTGAGATTTGAGAGATGGATTACATATTTATCGCAGTTTTGTTTGAAATCGCATTTTGATTCGACTTGGAGGTTAATGTAGTTATTGTTGATCTGCTTGTACAGGACTAATGAGGTGGTGTTAGTGTGTTAAGAAAAGTGTTAGGAAATGAAAGATCAAAGTTAATTAGCTTGCTTTTTTTTTTTATGTAGAGTAATACTTGGGTTTATATTAATTTGAATGATAGAGAGTAGATTTTTACCTTAGAGAAGAAGAGAAATAGAGAAGAATTACAGGGGACGTTGAGTTTGGTGTGGTCTACTCCTGGTTAGCAATTCGGCATACCGAAAAAATTTGGGAATGGAATAGTACAAATATAATCCCTTTCGAAAATTTTGAAATACAATAAAAAAGGGTCAAATAAACGGAAAACAGAAAATAAGCAGTTCGAGAATAATTTGTGTAGAATATGATTTAGTATAAAGAGTTTGTGTGTGTATATATATATATATATTGGAGGGAACCCGAGTAGATAGATCTAAGATGGATGTTATATATTCGGTCGAATGGAAGTCCTGATGGGCGCTTCTCAGTTCACTCCCTTTATGATGATGCTGGATATAAAGCTTGGAGGTCATCACTGGCGCTATCTCATATCTCTTGGAGCCGCTCCTTCCCAACTTCTAAGGTTTGGGGGTCAAAGATTCCCTCTAAAGCTCTTTTCTGTGTGGTGTGCCACTATGAGTAGGATTCTCACTGTGGATAACCTTATCAAAAGAAACATGGTGCCAATTAATTGTTGTATTATGTGCAAGGAAGCTGGTGAATCGGTGAGCCACCTCCTATTGCATTGCAGGGTCGCTTGGGAGGTATGGAGCTCATTCTTCAGCTCTTTTGGCATTTGTTTGGTTCTCTCCGGGTCAGTCCTCAATACTTTGCGTCTCTGGGCTTCTCCACGATTCTCCGTGTGTGCTCATAGACTTTGGACTAGCTATTTTGCCATTTATGGTTTGGTGGGGAATATGGAAGGAGAGAAATAACAGAGTCTTTGAGGGAAGAGTACCATCTAGATTTGCTATTTTGCTTTGTATCAATGCTCTCATTTACCTTTGGTCCAAGCTTTTTAAGGAGTGCATAGGCCTATCTTTTGAGGATCTGATTTTTCGGTGGGACTCCATTATGTTGAGGAGATCTTACTTTTTTGTTTGTTGTGCTCTTTTGTAGCAGAAGTTCCCTCAACCTCCTGCTAGTGTTTCTTTGTACTCTTTCTTCTTTATATAATATATCTTAACCTTATCAAAAATATGTATATAGGTCTATTATTAGGTGCGGCCGAGACGCCGGATAAAAATCTCCTAGATCAAAAAGAGACTCACGTAGAATACTTTTAGAGACCATTGATCGTATAGATTTTAGGCCCATCCCTAAATGGACATACAGACTAAACATTAGCTTGGTTAGCTAGTGGTTTATATCCTTCAGATTTTAGTCTTTTTCATGGGTTGATTTTCAACTATGGGATTGGATCATTATTTTGTGGGGGTGGGGGTAACAAAGACCAATGGCTAAAAATAACCAATCAGGCTGATTTTCAACCGAGATTGGAGATCGTTCAGATAAATTAAAAAAAAATCAATTCATTGATCTCTAAGAATGAGTCAACAAAATGTTTCCCGCACGTGTCGAATTTTAAGTATTATCGGAAAGTTTTATTTAAAAATACGAAAATACATGTTTTAATCAATTTTAGAGAAAAAAAAGTGAATAATCCATATAGTTCAATGTGTCCGGTAGTTTAAAACTATTTTTCTAAATAACTTACAATTCGGGTAAAATACGTGTATAGTGCGCATAATTACTAACTAGGGCTCTACTAGATAATTCTTTGAGAGATCCAAAATAATGTATTTATATATAACTTTGATTTACAATTTGGGGAAGATATCACGTATGCTGCTACAAAAAATAAATACAAAGAGACCTAAATTATTTCTATGGATAAGATCTCTTTCCTTTTTTACAGCAATCAGTTTGGTAATTTTCTCTTTATTTTAGAATGTTTCTTGTGTAAATCGTTAGAGAATAGAATGGAGTCTACTCATTGTTAACTTTTCTCCTAAGTTGATTGTTGCTATTAGGAAGGATATGGTGAAGATATGCAATCTCTCAACAATCTCAAGATATAGTAGGATCTTTGAGGAATGCCCCGATCTTAGGGGTCCAAGACCCGACCTACAACCCACTATCCATGGGTTGATCCAGACCATGATCCATGAGGAAAAGGAAAAAATATTAAAATTTACAAAAAATTTAAATTTGATTTTTAATAATTAATATAAAGAATTTTAAGGCTTTTTCATGAGAACTCGAAGAATAAAAACCAGAAATGCTATTTTTAAAGTTAAATGCTTGAAGCAAAAATTTGCCATAAAATTTTGGAGCAATCTGAACTACTTACAGTGTTTGAATTTTTATGAGGGCCACAACCCCAATCAAGTTGATTTTCAACATAGATTGGAGATCATTTGGAGAAATGAGAAAAAGTCAGGTCATTGATCTCTAAGAATGTGTCAATGGACTTTTTCCCGCGCATGTCGAATTTAAAGCATTATTGGAAAGTTTTATTGAAAAATACAAAAATACATGTTTTAATCGGTTTTAGAGAAAAAATGGTGAATCTATATAACAAATCAGCACGGTTGTCTGTTGTGTAAGTAGTGGCTGGGATCTTCTCATTTTTGGACTGTTAGATTTGTTTGCTGAAATAATTTAGGCGCATTTTTTCGTTCTCATTTTTGGCACCTATTTTTCGGGCTAACCTCTAACCGCTGACCTAATACCACTCATCTGTCACGTATTTGTCTCTCTCTCTCTCGCTCTTTGTCCACTCCTGTCTCACCCTCTCTCTTAGTGAAGAGTGAAGAAAAAGTGGAGGATCTCTCCACCACCTACCGCTGTCATCTCTCCTCCTCTTCGGTAAATCTCTCTCTCTCTCTCTCTCTCTCTCTCTCCGCCGGAACCCTCCCATTCTCCGCTGGAACCACCGGTGATCATTTTCATCTTGGTTTGGGTTCTGATCTTGGGCTCGACCTGATTTTAAAATCAGAGGTGGGTTTGGGTTTTGATCTTCCATTCTCCGCTTGGTTTGGGGGTTTAAAAAACAAAAGGGGTTTGGGTTCTGATCTTGGGCTCGACCTAATTTTAAAATCAGATTAGAATAAGCTGATTTTTAGGGTTCCAAGCTACTAAAAATCTAGGTATCACTCCATCTTTCTATGTCCTTCTCCCTCTCTCCCTCTCTCTCTGTGGCTTTAATCTTCACCTTCAAACCCATTTGCAGCGAACCAACCCAAATTTTTTTTATGGGTTGGGTCTCAAAGGTTCATCTCCTAGCGTTTCCCTCTCTACACCTCCGGGCAAAACCTATGAGGCCCCTCTGATCTCGACTTGATTTCAAAATCATATTTTTTAACCCAGTGAAAATGAGTTGATATTTAGGGTTTTGATCTCCTAAAAATAGCTCATTCTGAATTAGACCATTAGCTTTCACTGGACCCCATTTCACTGTTAGCTTTTAGAGAACCTTTGAAAAATTCTAGACCCATTATATTTCTCTAACCCTTAACGCATCTCCATAATAAGAGAGCTATTTTTTTTCTTCAATTTGGGGGTTTACTAAACAAAAGGGTTTGAGTTCTGATCTCCCATTCTGAATCAGAGAAGTACTACTTTTCAACCTTATTCATTTTATTTGTTTTACACCTAGAAAAATTAATTAATTTGTTAGCAAAATGATCCCTTTATGTTTTGAGTAAAATCTAAAATCTGAAAAGTATTTTTTTTAGCTTACTTGCATGCTTAAGTTTGTGAACTTTTGGTGGTGCAGTTCATTTACCTTACTTGCCATTTATGTTTTGAATAAAATCTGAAATCTGAAAAGTATTATTTTGTTTAGCTTTGTCACGCCCAAAATTCGGATACCCAGATACGACCTGAAAATCCGTGGATCGACCCGTACCCGAACCCAGAGGTGATCTATGAATGTTCCCTAGTGGTCCAATTAGGTCAATTAGACAACTAAGGTTCATTCGAAAACCCACTACGTAAAAAAAAAAGAGTCTAGATGTAGGAAATAAATAATTCAAATAATTCATAATTCAAATAATTCAATCAATCAACTAAATGTGGAGAGATGGAAGTGAGAACATGCTCTCAATCAAAGACTTACATGCCCGTGAAAATAAATAAATAATATTATAAAATAATCAAATACAACTTTCTAAAGTGTGGGATCGACTCCCAAATCCTCGCCGATCTTCTCGAATGCACCGGAGTCTTTCATCTCAAAATCATCTCACGTACCCGGCTCCTCAAAATCTGAAAATGGTATCGGTGTAGCACCGTGAGCCGAGGCCCAGTAATACAACAGTGTGCATGGTATGATATCATACTATACAAGTTTTTTAATCAAGGTATGCATCTCAATCGTATAATAAGGATAACATGAATATGATGATGAATGCAAGTGAGTACGGGATGCAAATGCAACTAGTACCCATAACCACATAGGGTCTCCATCTCCTTCCTGCACTGGGAGCGGTCTCATCGACCCATCTGCAGGATATAATAACGTCTGGGGCCTTTCACCCTAGGGTACCAAACCCTGATTAATTGATAAAACCAATATAAACATATATAATATACTTCAACCCTGTTCTCTTATGCACCCCTTATATGAAATGACGTGATGATCATGGTATGACAACAAGATGTACTAGGGTTACATGACATAAGCACACATGTATTTAACATTTAAATAAAAATATAAAATGAACCAATGATCATTAAGAGTAATAATATGAGAACGAATTAGGGTTAACCATGAATAACATGTAACAATCATCGAAGGTCACGATCAACACGGATAAATAATATAAGTGGAAATCACAAGACAATCCAACATACCATGGCCGAACCCTGTGAGGGATCCATGACACAAGGTCTAACCCTAAAGAGGGATCCAAGACACTTGGCCGAACCCTATGAGGGATCCAAGACACATGGGTGGGATCCCCATGCATACAAGTATAGGTTGAACCATCTAGGTATAATAGTCAATAAGGCATGACCAAATATCACAATTAACATCGATGAATAATATAAGTGAAAATCGCAAGAGAATCCAACACGCCATGGCCGAACTCTATGAGGGATCCATGACACAAGGTCGAACCCTAAAGAGGGATCCAAGACACTTAGCCGAACCCTATGAGAGATCCAAGACACATGGGTGGGATCCCCATACATACAAGTATAGATCAAACCATCTAGGGTTTAGTCAAACAACAAGGTTAAAACCTTAATAGTTAATAATCATGACCGAACCACGAACAATTAATAGGTTTTTTATAAAAAAAATATACTGCATTATAAAAATCATAACTAAATAAATATGAATTAGAAAAATATAAACTTAATAGATTTAAAAACTAGATTCAGAGAGATTTTAGGAAAAATAAATAGAAAAATATTCAGATTCAAAATATAAGTCAAAAATCTTAATTAATTGGGCCAGACAGAATCTGAGATATAGAAAAGTCTCGCACATTATAAAAGTTATAACTAAATAAATAATTATTAAAAAAATACAAACTCAATTAATTTAAAAACTAAATTCATATAAGTATCTATGAAAAATAATTAAAAAAATATTTAGATTAAAAATATAGATCGAAATCCCAAGTGAAGTGGACCGTATAAAATCTAAAATTATGAGTTTTATAGAAAAGTCCAGCACGTTTGAAAAATCATAACTTAATCAATACAAATCAGAAAAATACAAACTCAAAGGTTCTAGAAACTATATTGATAGAGGTATCTGTGAAAAATAATTAGAAAAATATTTAAGTTAAAAATATAGATCGAAATCTCAAGTGAAGTGGACCGTGTAAAATTTGAAATTCTAGATTTTTTGGTAAAGTCCAATAACTTAGAAAAATCATAACTTAATCAATACAAATCAAAAAAATACAAACTCCAAGGGTCTAGAAACTAAATTTATAGAGGTATCTGTGAAAAATAATTAGAAAAATATTTAGGTTAAAAATATAGATCAAAATCTCAAGTGAAGTGAACCGTGTAAAATTTAAAATTCTAGATTTTTTTGGTAAAGTCCAACAACTTAGAAAAAGCATAACTTAATCAATACAAATCAGAAAAATACAAACTCAAAGGTTGTAGAAACTAGATTTATAGAGGTATCCATAAAAAATAATTAGAAAAATATTTAGGTTAAAAATATAGATCAAAATCCCAAGTGAAGTGGACCATGTAAAATCTAAAATTCTAGGTTATTTTGTAAAGTCCAACAACTTAGAAAAATCATAACTTAATCAATACAAATCAGAAAAATACAAACTAAACGGTTTTGGAAAATAGATTTAAAGAGGTATTTAAAAAAATAATTATTAAAATATTTAAATTATAAAAATATAACAAAAATGATAAAGAACATAATCATCCGTTATATGTACAAAATAGACCATGGCCCAACCCATCATGGTGGCCAAAATAAATATTATTGAAATTAATTTATAATGAGTATCAGCCATTATTTAATGAAAGAGAAATAAAATCTTGAAGAAAAACAAGTATAGGATGGATCAAGCGCACTTACCTTAAGGTTTCTTGAACATTAATGAAAATCAAAAGTTTATTCAAATTTGAAAGTCGTCGGATCATCCTCTCCTCGGAGTATGTTCTTCAAATCGGAGTCCTCGTCAATTCTCCCTTCTTTGCTCGAGTGCGATCGGTGCCCGGATGAAGGTTTAATGGAGCTTGCTCTATTCTTTAATGGAGTTTGGTTTTGAAAACTTCTAAAGCTTTAGGGTTTTTCATAAATAGGTTTAGAGAAAGATTAGGGTTTCTATTTTGTTGAAATTCGTAATTATCAAAGGGATGACTTTTTCAACCCTTAAAAACTTATATTTTACACTACTAATGGGTTAGAAATGGACCCAAGGCCCATATACATCAACTAGGCTTTATTTAAGAATATTATTAAGCCCAAAAGGTATCTAGATTAGCCATACGGGCCCACCCAACAATCATAACACTAATAATTATAAATTAATTCAATCAAACTATATTATATAATTTAAAAATCTATATAATAAGGTATTAACACATGTCACACACACAAATCACACAAAAGTAGTCACTACATAAAAATCATAAAAAACGTTTAAAGTACCGAAAAAGTGTCAAGTGACATCGGAATGACCCGAAAGTGATTCATGGGTCCCACACTCCTATTAAATAAATTAAATATAATTAAATATTATTTAAAAAATATAAGAATGGTAGGAAAGTTCAAAAATTATGAAAATACTATTTTTGTCAAAATCTCCTAAAATCTCCCGCTAGGGTTTTCATGTCTCAAGAAAGGTTTCAAATTTCACAGGTAAGTTGGTAAGGATAAAATAGAAATATTTTTGGTGTCTCGGGCCCATAAAATAATTTTTTTATAAAAGTTCTGGAATGTTAGCTGCGGCAAGAAAAAATCATCTGCAAGTTATGGTTCATTATTTTTAGTAGGAATTTAGCCCTAAAGAGCGAGTTTCAAAAATAACAGGTATTTCAAAGTTGCCAGAATGAAACTAAATTAAATATACATACTCATACATGATATTAAACAATAAAAATAATAATAAGAGTCTAAAAAAATTTCAGGTTTTCATTATTAGGTGAATTTACCATAATACCCTAGAACGAAAGTTCAGGGTATTACAAGCTTACTTGACATTGCAAATTGTGGTTCTTGCATACTTTAGTTTTTGAACTTTTAGTAGTGCAGCTCATTTAGCTTACTTGCAATGGGATTACTTTACATGTCCTCATGTTTAGCATACTTTCTGTTGCAAATTGTGGTTCTTGCATGCTTAAGTTTTTGAACTTTTGGTAGTGCAACTCATTTAGCTTACTTGCAATGGGATTACTTTCCTTGTCTTCATGTTTTCCATTGAAACTTGATATAGATGCATGATAAGGAAAATTCATATTAAACTACACTACTTAGATGCTATCATGGTGAAATGTAGCCTGACTGTCATTACAGACTTTGTACTATGTTATTCCAAAGGATACGATTGATTGGATGTTAAAGATCATCTGATTACGTGAGCTCTTTCTCCAAAAAATATACTCTTGCCTTCGCAGTGGTGTATGGAATTTTTGTGCAGCCTATCAAGCAGTCTCTCAAATAGCCCACTTCGTTTGTGCATTCTATTTGTATATTCTTTGCTTTTGGTTGGAGCATTAGCATGAGCCTCAATTCATGAATGTATGGCTGCACAAAACTCTAAGAGGTGGGTGGGCTTGGAAGAAAATGACAAACCAGAAAAAGAAAAAAAAAGAAACAGAAGAAAATAACTTATCTATATTAAATTCACTATTAGATAGGGATGTGCTGTAAGGAAGACATGTTTAGTGAACCATTCATTTTGGAAAAAAAGGGTGATTTTCATAACAGACCCTGATAGGGCTCGACAAACTTTTCAAAATGTCCAATACACAGTCCTCACGGTATAAAGATTTCTGCCTTACAAAATTGACTTCATCGTTTCTATTGACGTGAAATGGTAATGGGTTTCTTGATTCTTCACTGGTAATGGGTTTCTTTCGAGTGGAGACCCAAGAAATGCATGAGATTTCTAATTTTTTTTATTTGGTTTCCTCTAATGGGCAAGAAAGCTACCAAATGGTAAATGGTTGGCATGAATGAGTCCACCACTTGCTAGATTTCTCACATATATCTTTAGGACATCATCAATGCCATCAATGAGATTTGGGAAGGCTAGAAGAAACTGATGAAGTTAATATTTATTTGCCTAAATCAGCTTCAGTTGAGACTGACTTTAGTATAAATCGAATTTTTTGTTTTCAAACCTTGAATATATTATTGACTCTGCACCTTCGGGATGGACACTCTAGATAAATAAGACTCTCTCTTCTGTGTATCAATGTGTGCTTTCTAAAGCCAGAGTTCCATTTATAGAGTTTCGAAGCTCAGATTCGTATGGAATGTGGGTGTCATGCCCTAGATCCGGGCACCCGGATCTGACCCAAATGCTTGGAAAACAATCCGTTTACTCAAGATCCAGGGTGATAAAAATAAAAAAATAAAATACACTGAAATAATTTTTTAAAATGACCATAATTCATAATATATTAAAATAAAAATATTTTGTAAAAACATTTTGGCTAAACTTTTGTTTGATAGGCTTTTTGAATTAACTTTTTAGAATTTAAGAGGATAGGCATAAAGTTTTCAAAAATACAATTTTAATAAAAATATTTATTTTATTACTTCTTTATTATTTAAAAATTATTTTAAGCATATTTTGTGAATGCACTTTACCCAAAAATATCATTTACTATTTTATTTTAACAATTTGACTCAGAAATCCACCCTAAAAATAACGGTACTTGGGTAGTACGTAAAAGAATTGTAAACACTTCAAAAGTAAAATTTAAAAATTAATTAATGATTCTAAGACACTTATGAAAAATGTGAAGTAAAATAATTATTAGTACATTATATCCATAAAAAATAATTCATTCGTTAACTACAACCCAATCTTTGGTCTCCTTCTCCGTCCCACACCAGGAGTAGCCAAAAGGCTCTTCTGTAGGGGTCTGAGGTCTTTTACCTTAGGGCTCCAGGCCCTTCTTAATTTTTATTTCCGCTAGTATCCATTAGGATCACACCCGAACTAACACTTCAATATTATAAAAAATCATTATCTATAACATTTTTCTTGAACACCAGCCGATCCAATCAGATCTGAATCACAATAATATTCACAACATCATTAATTAAGCACATACATATAACATGATTAATAAAGTAAAATAAGGGAGATTATCTAGTAAAATATGTAGGTGTATCTACCTTGTCTGTTGACCTTCATCCGAACTTGAATCAATTGTGAAAAAGTAGCCGTAGGTTTTTTTATTGGTCGTCATTGGATGATGCCAGGATTCGAGTATGTCGAACATCTCGAAAGTATGAAAATGTGTAGGTTTTTGAGAGATTCTTCTATTTTTAATAGTTGCTCAAAAGAGAATGGTAAATCTTTCTTTATTTATGTGTATAATTAATTATTATTGATAATTTATTTAAATAGTTTCTTTATTTTTAAAGTTTAAGTCTTTGATTAGGGAAATGTTTTCATTATTTCAAAAAAAATAAAAATTATGAAAAATTTTAATTAAGGTAATTAATGTGTAACTCAAAGATATTAATTATTTAATTTTTTCCTTTATCAAAAATACCATTATAATGTAATTAAATTACTCTAATATCCCTGGACAAAAGTTCAGGGTATTACAGTGGGGATGGTGGAACCTTAAAAATCGGATCTGAAAATACCTATTCGCGCCCAGTCCAATCAATTGTACATTTGGTCCAATCGATTGGGCTTGGTCCAATTGATTGTACTCTTGGTCCAATCGATTGGGTCAGTACATATGGGTTTTTCCTTCGTCAATCCAATTGATTGTACCAATGATCCAATCGATCAAATTGGTTTAAGTTTCTGTTCCATAGGATCCAATCGATTGATTAGGAAGTCCAATCGATCGAACTCAGAATTAGGTTCTGTCCGTAGGGTCCAATCAATTGATCAAAAAGATCCACTCGATCAGACATACCCCGATAGTCAAAATCTTGACTTTTCTCAGAAGACTCAGGTCTGTCCTATGACTAAATTTGACCAATATACTTTATTCATTTTAAAACCTATTCCTATGGTCACTAAGTCACTTACCTTCCTATGCGAGTGCACATGATCTTCAACGGACAAATGGGCAGTTACTCAGATGACTCATGTCGTCAACTATCTGATTCTTGTTTTCTTTGTCTTTTAGTATTCACGTAATCGGTGAAGTATGCGTACCATGATATCTTCAACTCTACACTAGTGCTCGTAGGAATTGTTGCAAGAATGTTTTATGTTACACGAAATCTTTGCCAAACTAGAATATGAAATTATTCTTTACACTACCCATCTCTTCTATTAACTAATTAGCACGTATCCATTGTAATTGAGAATCTATTTTTCCGCTTGTGATAATGTTTTGACAGAACAATTTCGCTATCACCAAGAATGCAAGCTGCATCGATGGAAATGATTTGGGTGTGTAGAAGAAAGCAAGTGATTTCAACTTATATTACTAAAGACCCCTTTTTTATTGTAGAAAGAATTGCAAATATATTTAGAAGTTGATTTTGATGAGTTGATTGTGGACTGAAATTTACTTTCTTAGTTATACTATTTTTGCGTTTCAAGGTACTGAATTACAATTTCTTGATAGAGTTACCTAATAGAAAAGCTTCATATCTTCAAGTAATTTTATCATCACTGGGACATGATATGTTCTCAACTACAAATAAGAGCCCTTTGACATCTACAATCCATGGGGGAGTGGGTTATTGGAGCATTCATCAACTAGGTACGTTGTTTAGTTTCTTGGAACCATGTTTCCAGCCCTCTCAAAAAATTTCTTATTGTCATGTTTGCTAAGTTTGGTTTATATACTCAAAATTCTTTTTGCTTATGATTTTCAAGAATATTTCATAGGTTGGTAAAGCTTTAGGATCGGTCTTTATTCACTCCCATGTCAGTCACACTACTACTTGAGATTATATCTAGCTTTAATTCCATTAGTAAAAGCATTTCCTTTCATACTTGATTCTCCATCGACAGTGTTTTAACAAAACTTCATTGAACCTATACGTAGATCCTCTTTGGCTCAATTGATTTCAAGGCTACTTCAAGAACATGTTTCATTGCGTAAATCAATATGGAACATGGCTCAGAGATTGAAACATTTTCAAGGGATAACACGTGCCTACAATCACCCTTGATGTCTATTGGAAGCAAAACCATTAAGAAAACATATTTTCTTAGCATACTGCTTCCAAGAAACTCTGCTTGCAACTTAGGGGGTTTTGATTTTGTTGTTGGAGTTGTTACAATGGGTTAGGGCAATGGATTTAGTGCCGAAGGCACACGAATTGATTTAATAGACACTTTGTCACGGGGAGTGTCGTAGGCACGGGTAAAAACAAGTAATCCATATAGTTCAATGGGTACGGTCATTTAAAATGTTCTTTTCAAAATAACTTATAATTCGGGTATAATACGCGTATATATAGTACGCAGAATTACTAACTAGGGGTCTACTAGATAATTCTCTAAGAGATCCAAAAGAATGTATTTATACATAACTTTGATTTACAATTTGGGAAAGATAGCATGTATGCTGCTATAAGAGGTAATTACAAAGAGACCTAAATTGTTTATCTGGCCATGATCTCTTACATTTTTTTACAGCAATCAGTCTTGTAATTTCCTCTTTATTTTAGAACGTTTCTTGTGTAGATGTTCAGAGAATAGAATGGAGTCTACTCATTGTCATCATTTCTCTTGAGTTGATTATTGCTATTAGGAAGGATATTGTGAAGTTATGTAATTTTTCAAGAATCTCCTAATACATTAGGATCTTTGAGGAATGCTCCAATCTTAGGGGTCCAGCACCCGACCTAATACATAATGTCTTGGCATGAGAAAAAGGAAAAAAATTAAAATTTACGAAAAATTTAATTTTTAATTTATATTAATTAATATAAAGAATTTTAAGGCTTTTTCGTGAGAACTTGAAGAATAAAAACCGAAAATGCTATTTTTAAAGTTAAATACAAGAAGTAGAGATCTACCCTAAAATTTTGGCGCAAATATATTTTTCTAAATTAGTTGCATGATTCGATGGTCAATTCAAAATGAAATCCAGCAAGCGATGTATGAATTTAACAGTGCTCAAAATTTATAATTTTCCTATTAAATAATATGACATGAGTTCTATTTTACAAATGGAAGAAAAAATCAAAACAAAATCAAAATTTATTAGAAATTCATAACTAATAGTTAGTCAGTAAAATGGGTTCATAGGGATTCTCCGAATGAATTTGGTGACCAACTGCATATTTTTGGAAAACTAACTCGAAAACCCACATTTTTGTATTAGATCGAAAGATAGATTTTTGTTGTAAGTGGATTACAAACTCAGTGGAAGTTGATTGTTATGTGTTGTTTGTACCGGACAACAACTATGATGTTCAATTTGTAGAGTTCTATAGAACAAAAAATACTAATTTAAATTCTCAAACAATTATGTAAAATACTACAACCAGTTCTGAAATAAACCATTTTAAAATCACATTATTTCGATCTCAAAAGAATATTGACGAATATTCTCGTCTAGGACATCGAGTAAATCCGAGTAACCTGAAAGTTAATAAAGTATCAAAATATGAATTAAAGTATTTCGATCAATCCCAACATGAATAAATAACCTTTAAACATGTATAATCCTTAAAAGTAAGAAAATGAAAGAAATCCTAATCATTGAACTCTACCCCATCTGCGATGTCCTCCTTGTCAATGGGTTCGTCCTCAACCTCTACTAGGAAGTTTGAAATTTAGTCTAGTATAAACTATGAGCTAGAACCCCAATAATCCACATGTACACAATATCTCATACATGAAATTATTCTAAAATCAATAACATTCTATGCATCAAAATATTAATCAACAAACACAAGTATACCAATAACATAGATTTTAATATAGAAAAATGCTTAAATCCCTTTTTTCTTTTTTGGCTCGATGAATTGAGTCTTCTGTAGGTAAGCCTGGGGTCTTGCACCCTAGGGCTCCGGGCCATTCTTAATTATAAATCTGCAAGACAAAGCTCGATAATAAATTTGCATGACGAATCTCGATAATAAATTCGTTGGATGAATCTCGATTATAAATTCGCAGGACAAATCTCGAAACTTCTTATCAATCATTGATGATCACGATATTTAATTATAATAAACTAATTCTAACAAAATCATAAAAAAAAAATAGATCATAAAATGTGATTTCAACTAATACTTAATACAACAATAACATTGAATGAAGAATAATAATCACCATAAAAATATAAGTGTATTTATCTTAATTTTTGAAATATTCTTGAAACCTTCTTGTTCTTCTTTAAATTGAGAGGAAAGATGAAAGAAAATGGGAAAATATGAGAAAATGTGATGCTTAGGGTTTGTAAGTGTTAGAGAATATATATCATAATAAATTATGTGAGATACATACCATATCATTATTGGTGTATCTTATTACAATATTAGGATAATATAATAGGATTAGATTTGATTGAGAGATTATAGAATTTCCTTCCCATTGGACTCTTGTAATGCTCTATCAAATAGGGTTAGATTTGATTGAGAGATTATAGGAGTCCAATCCTAGTGGACTTTTGTAATGCTCTATCAAATAGGGTTAGATTTGATTGAGAGATTATGGGATTGGACTCTTGTAATGCTCTATATAAGAGCTTTTGAGTAAGTCTATGCAATTATCAATTAAAAGCTATTCAATACACTTAAGTTTCTACATGGTATCAGAGCGGGTCATCCACTGACCTGTGCTCGTCGTCGGCTACCTTTCCGGCGAATGGCATTGTCGTTGTCCGCCCGATAATAATTATCCACCATCAACCATTAGATTTCTGTCCGCATCTTCTATCTTCTCTCATTATCCCTCTACACCATCACGGTCAGATCTAGTGATTATTGCCCATCAATCTCTCAAGCAGATCGATCACGGTTCCTCCAAACCACCGTTGTTCCCAACAACAATAGTTTCAAAAGAGGAACCATCCCATGAACAGCTCCATCACCATTCATCATTGGTGATCACTATCAATCTGCCTATCGCCACTATGCTCAGCCCCCGCCTGTCACCACTATCTATCACCACCGCTGTAGCCGCCGTCGCCGTTGCTGTCGCCGTCGTCCACTACTGTTGCCATCGCCATCACCTATGCCTTCCGTTCTCATCAACCCAATAAAGAACACAACAAAAAAAAATTTTGATTGTGGACTTTTATAGCCCAAGCTTGTGTGAGGTCTAGAAGAGGCCCACAACATTCATCAGTCAAGCCCAAAGCAAGCCCATTGTCTTCATGTGCTGTCCAATAGAGGCCCACACACTTCATTGCTTGCAGACTCATACGGCCCAAGCCTGTGAGGCAAATAGATGCCCACCCATATTTTCAGCCCAATGAGGCCCCTTTATCCGAATTAAAATCCGATGGGTTCCAGTCTAACCTAAACCGAAGCTTCATTTCTCTAGGACAAGATCCCGTGTGATCATCATAGATCACCACTTTGGTTGGCAACCATCTTCCTTCCCTGGCAAATACGGACTTCAAGGCTTTATCAAGGCGATCAATCATCAAGGCGACTTACAATGGCGATAGCATCCTTCAATGACACTCGATCATCAAGGCACTGGATTTTGGCAAACTCACGATGATCGTCAGTCTCCGATCCTCATGAATTTGAGGGGGAATGTTAGAGAATATATATATCATAATAAATTATGTGAGATACGTACCATATCATTATTGGTGTATCTTATCACAATATTAGGATAATATAATAGGATTAGATTTGATTGGGAGATTATAGGATTTTCTTCCTATTGGACTCTTGTAATGCTCTATCTAATGCTCTATATAAGAGCTTTGAGTAGGTTTATGTAATTATCAATCAAAAGCTATTCAATAAACTTAAGTTTCTATAATAAGAACTTCCAAGCCTCTAAGGATTTTCTTAAATATGTTTAGAAAGTATTCCATAAGGATTTTCGTTATTGGGTTTTTATTTTAAAGTTATTTCAATCACTTTCAAATATGTGTATTTAAAACCCATTAAAAGGCTTATTTTAAGATAGATACGAGCAACCTTTCAAAAACAAAGATAGATATGAGCTAGAAATGGGCTAAAGCCTATAAGTATCAACTAAATTTTAATTAAGCCCAAAAAGTCTCTAAATTGGCTCTACAAGTCCACCTAATACTATAATCCAATAAATCATGCAATTACTTATATTATATTCATTATTAGCCAATTAAAGTATTCGATGGGTCCATTTTATGTTTAGTCTCCATTTCGTAGTATATTTATGATAGTTATTCAAAATTATTATTCTAAGATTAGTTATGGACGTTTTGGTGTCACTAGGATTCTCGGTGGGTCCCATCACCTCAAAAATTATAATGTTCTTATTAAATTATGTTAAATGGTATCTAAATTGTACCCTTACAAAATTTTATTTCAATGTTTAAACATATAAATGACCCTAAGTGTTATAATTTTGAAGTTTTGTTTAGGTTCTTTGTATACTTTTTAAGATTAATAAACATAATAAATAAACACACAAGAACAATTAAAATGTCTAAATTACCTATATATAAGTAAATTATAATAATATCCATTGTTTTGACACTTGTTTTAACAATATAAACATTTTATTAACATACAAACTTTATGTTTTAGGCCTAACACTTTAAAGCCTTAAGGTTGGTCTATGTATATTTTTTCTTCTAATTTCGTTTAAGAAAATTGTTTTTACATCTATTTGATGTATTTCTAAGTCATAGATTATTGTTATAACTATTAGGGTCTGTTTGGTACGCATGCAAACCATTACGCGTGCAATGGTTTGCGCACCCATACTATTTTCTTGCATTTGGTTCGTACTAACTTTGCATATGCAAATTTCAAAATTTACACACTGTTCGTATTTACTACCATTTGGTTCGCAAGCATGCTCACTTTGGATAGCACAAAATATGTGGGCCCCACATACTAAGTACGAAAAAAAAAATTCCATACTGACCCCACATATTTAAACATAAATTTCAAATTTTCAAAAACGAAAAAAATAGAAAAAAAATAAAAAGAAAAAATAATGGGCAATAAGAGAAATAACATATGTTATTTTTTCAGCGCTTTAACCGTATATAATGTAACGAGGGAGGTCCAAATCCGTTATGGTAAAATTACGGCCATTGTAACGGATTTGGACCTCCTCCGTTACGTTATGTACCGTTAAAATGGTCAAAAATTGACGATCTTTATTTCTTGTTGTAACAAAAATAACGACCATTGTTTTTTAAAAAAATTGTGAAAAAAGTGCCATTATTTTTTTTTCTCGTGTTTTAAAATTTCAACACCAATTTTTCCATTATTTCTGTTTGTTTTTTTTTTTTAAAGATAGGGCTTGATTTGAGAAAATATTGAATTTTAATTTGTACCTTATGCAAATCATTTGCACAAGGAGGTTGCGTAAACGATTGCTCAGGGGGTGAAATGGGTTTTTAATTGCTAAAGAGGGCGAGCATTAATTTGCTCGTGTGCATGTGTAAATCGCCGAATGCACGCGTACCAAACATGCATGGGAAACGATTGCACTATAAACCTATTTGCACACCCAATTTGCACGCGTATCAAACGCACCCTTAGTATTCTAATAGATGTTATCTAAGTTACATGAGAGTATGCATCAAAAAAATCTAGCTACTAACCTAGCTTTGTATTTCTCTATTATTCTACTTGTTTTCATTCTTTTTTTAAATATTCATTTATAATTTATAAATATATTCACAGGAGATAGATCAACTAACTTCCAAGTGTTGTTTTGGATTATTAATGCTATTTCATTATTAACAGTTGCATCCCAATAAAGAACTTAAGTTGAGTTCACGACTATATATGTATATATATATATATATATATGTTCTTCCTTAATTAAGATTGTTATAAAATCAAGACCAAAGGTTGTAAGTATTCTACTCCTTTTACTTCTTTTAGGTTCTATCTCTCTATTTTATTGGTTCATTATTGCGGCTAAAAGCATTGTCTAAAGTTTTTCTTATTTCTCTATCTTGGGACTTAGTTCTTAATAAAAATTGCATTCAAATAATTCTATATCTCTATATTCTATATATAATGATATTTTTCATCAACAATGTTAACATCAGATTAATTTTTATTACTAGGAACATATAGGCACTACTATTCAAAGCATATCCTATAAAGACACAATCTATAATTTTATGTCTTATAGGATTGGGTATTGCCACATTGGCTAAACACCCCCAAAGGATCATAGCATGTGCTTTGAAATGTTAAAATGTGTTGTTGCCACATTTTTCTACTTTCTTCCTTTTGTTCTCTTTTTGTAGAGCTTGATAATGTGAGTATTAATGTCTACATTTAGAGATCTCAAAATATATGGGAACCTTAATTTTGAGTAGTAATACATGTTAAAATCAAAATGATGCATTTTGTTCTACAAAAAATAGGTTTTTAGCCATTTTCCATTAATGGGCCTGTCTATATAAGAGTGCCATCGATCGATAGTAGATAGATGATAATAACCACTAGTTCTCGCCTTTTCTACGTAAGAGTCTATTCTGTTGCCGTGCAAATTGCTTTTTCGATGCGATGAAGTTCTCAAAACTCCTTCTGCAAATGTTTGTTGATCATGAACCAATTCTTATAAGTTAGTTTGAGCCATTCGTTTTGGTAAGAGGTGGTATGTTGTTCCACCCTTTTTATTTATTCTTCCAATGATTCTAATTGTGCCATCCGTATGGCATTATATGCTTGTAAGTATACCTCGCGACACCATTGGCCAACACTATCCATGCTGATGGGATTGCTATTAATTTCCACAGGTAACACAGTATCAGTGCCATAAACCAATGAGAAAGGAGTCATTTGGTGGATCATGCATCACGGAATTGTCCTACAGGTCCAAAATGCAAGTGGAAGCTGCTCATGCCATCTATGCTGTTCTGCATGTACAGTGTTGCTCAAGATCGATCCATACTAAAATTTTGTTCATGGCTTCTGCTTGATCGTTTTCTGTAGGATGCTACGGGGTAGATTTATAATGTTTATTTCCATAAGAATTGAGTAGTTGCCGTGCAATCATATTGACAATAAGGGTTCCACGCACATATAGATGAGCATCCCAACCCATGTGTGTCTATTGCTTTCAAACCCAAATTTTGTGACACCCACCCTCTGTGTGTGTAAGACTCACAAAATGAGCTGTGGAGACCACTTGATGCGCGTGTGGGGCCAACCTTAGTGCATGTCGGGCCCACCTTGACCTTTAAATATGTTCCTTCCATCAAACTTTTTTTCTTGTTTTTTGATGCATGGAAGTACTCTCAAATATGTGTGGCGCCTTTTGGGTGTACTTCCATCGCTTTTGATGGAAGTTCCTTCCATCAAACTTTTTTCAAAGAAATTGTGTTGCTATACTATGCCATCATTTTCTAAGAAGTCAATAGATGTATATCCATAGTAATCAAGTCAAGATATTTTTGGCATAAAAATATCTAAAAAGAGAGGAGATCCCACGGAGGCGCACCACAGAGTCAACCATGGTTGCCCCTCGTGTCCAATTTTTTAGACCAAATTAAACCTCTCTCTCTCTCCCTAGACAGAGAGAGAGAGAGAGAGATATGATTTGACGACTAGCGATTCTCCACTTGACAAGTACCCCTGACAAGGACCATATGATCAAGTTCTTCATTGGGAGGTTGAAAAAATGTTGCAATCCATTTAGAATGTTTTTTGACTTTTTAGTTATCGCAAGTATAGATTCTCTAGTTAGATCATTGGTGCTGAGACTCAGAAATTTTTTTTGATGTTCACTCTTTCGGGGCCACTGACCACATGAGTTGAGATGCTCGAGTTGAGATGCTCATGTGGTTAGTGGGCCCGAAAGTAAACTACTCTGCCGGGGAAAGTCATTTTTTTGGTAGTATGGGCCTGGCTTGGGCTGAATTTATAGGCCAATGTGCTTGGCTAGGAACGATTTTAAGACCGGTTGGATAAATGGGCTGAGACTGGGCTTAACTTACAACAACAGCCTGCTATATTACTATAGGTCTGGGCGGGCTTAGGCCTTGCTACATATGTCTCAGGCTGGGTGGAATTTGAACAGACCAGTAGGGTGAATGTCTCCAGTCATGGGGAAGATCCCGTATCTGAAAACTTGGCCGCCTGGTTCCGCTTGACTGCAATATCCAGTTTTTATTTTTTACTTTTGGCATATCAAACAAAGACATATTGCACACCCCTAGCAGATAAGTTGTCTCGATATCGCCAGAAATCCGTATCGCACTATAGCTGCTAACCTCACTTCGGTATTACAAGTCATTAGCAGACCGATCAAAGTCAGTCAGTAGTCCCTCTAATCAGCGTCAGAAGAGGTTGTGACGCTTTACATAAAAATGAAAAAGAAATATGGGTTGCCCCTAAGTGAGACTACCAGTGAAGCAACTGGTACTTGATCGAGCGGGAGGCGGTTTGTTATGAGTAACAAGAAATCCTGTGAAAAACACGATTGCCTAGTAGTAGAAGGCTTTCTACGTTCAGTCAAACTAGGCAGAGTGAATCGGTCCCTAAGGAATCGTGAATCGTCCAGTGAATAAATCGCCTCCCAGACAAAAAAAAAATTTATCCGACACGACTACTTAATTTATTTCACTTACCAATAGGCTAGTTTCAATCAAGCTTAATTCTTTTGAAAAATTAATTTTTTCCATTGTTGGACAAACAAATTTGCTCCGGTACGCCGATGGAAGCTTCTTGCGAAAATCAAATACAGAACTTGCAAAAAGATCGATCATATGATCTTAAGTTGGATTTAATTCAACCCTGTCTGAAGAAACTATAGAGTAAGTCATTGGTTTAACCACAGCCCATGAAGTGTGGAAATCATTGGCAATTTTCAGTTAGGGCATGTTTGATTGCAAAGTGGGAAAATTGCATTTTCCGTGGGAAAACACAACTGTACATCCATTGTTACATGGCCATTTTAAATCTTTGTAATTTTCCCTACCAAGCCATTTAAAATTGGATAATTTTTCATAAAAAGCCCGGAATTCATTTCCCATCCAGATAGGTGAGGATTCATTTCCACCTGAAAATACGCCTTGATTTTCTCACATTATTGAAATATGTGTTCTCAGTTGCAATCAATCAGCTACATTTAAGGCATTTTCCACATGTATTTTCTCGAGAAAAATACATGTGGCAAATGTGAGAAAATAAAGACGTATTTTAAGGCATTTGCCACATGTATTTTCCCATCCATATAGGCGAGGATTCATTTCCACCTGAAAATACGCCTTTATTTTCTCGCATGATTGAAATTTGTGTTCTCAATTGCAATCAATCAGCCATTTAAGGCATTTCCCACATGTATTTTCTCGGGCAATCAAACATGCTTTAGTAAATTTTCACAGGAATTGAATTGTATTTTGAATTTTCACATGATGGTTTTATGATTAGGGAAAATTTTGGAAACGAACCCAAGTTTAATGATATTTTCCAAAAAGAACTGTATTTTTCAAAATTTGTCAAAACAAACCTATGACGCCAAACCGTATGGCGTATGCTCAAGAAAATATTTTAATGGCAGATTTGCCCTTGTCTTGTCGCCTGAAAAAAAAGGTCATTTTGCTGTCAGACGCCATACTATTTGGCGACGATTATTAACAATCGCCAAACTGTTCGGCGTCAGCTATTAGAAGTCGCCAAACGGTTAATAGCCGACGCCGAATGCTTTAGTGACTGTTAATAACCATCGCCAAATAGTATGGCGTCTGACATCAATTTGCCCTTTTTTTTCAAACACAATTTTGGTGTACCCACATGAAAGATAAATCAATGGCTGATTTTTGGTGAGGATGATGAGGATGACCTCCTCACCATATAGATCACCTATTCTGAAATTTCTAACATCATCAAACGTGGGTTTCAAGCTAACACGGTAAAAGAAAAACGCCTAACAGTATGGCGTATTAATTTCTGAACTGCCAAATGGTTTGGCAGTTCACAAAATGATACGCCATACTATATGGCGTCTTATAACAACATACGCCAACCCGTTTGGCGTGTCGTTTGAAGAGGGCAATTCGGTCATTTTAAAGTTTCATGAGAATACGCGTAATGGTTTGGCATCCTAGGTTTGTTTTGACAAATTTCAAAAAATACGATTCTTTTTGGAAAATACCCTTAAACTAGGGTTCGTTTCAAAAAATTTCCATTATGATTAAGCTACAAAAAATAGGAAACACATTGGGCCAAGAAGTATATATCATGGAGTACTCTCTATGCACATGACACAAATAGGAATGCTCTTGTTGCTAGATCGTCTCATCCACTATGGGCTTTAGAAGAAGTATGGCATCATTGGTTGGGACATATTAGATTGAAGACCATTCAACTCTTGAACACAAATGGTGTAATTTAGACAATATCTTTTAACAAAAACCCATCTCCTTGTGTTAGTTGTTAGATGGGTAAGATACATATAGGATCTGATTTCCTCCAAATGACATTTTGGCAAAGAAATTGCTAACAAGATTACATTTAGATATATGGGGACCATCTCCAATTTATTCTCTATGTGGATATCAATATTATGTGATCTTCATGGACACTTTTAATTGGTATTATACATAATTTTATCTTCTGTAACAAAAATTTAAAGAGGTTATACATTTTTTTTAATTCTAAAATTTAATACCCTGAATTTTTTATTTAGTAATAATTTTAATTTGAGTGATGTTAATTATGTAAATACATCTACATCAATTTTCATAAATAATTAATTTATAAATTAATATAATAATGTCTTTTGGACCTTATGGTGTAATTATTATAGGGTGCACCCGTTTATATACCCTAATTAGTGTACGTAGCCTTGTATAGTGCCTATTAATAACATTATTATAATAATTCACAAATAATAAGTTTTTCTAAAATAGATTAAAACATGTTTTTTTGTATTTTCAATAAAACTTACCAATAATACTTCAAATTTGACATGTGTGGGAAAGAGTCTATTGACACATTCTTAGATATCGTTGACTTGACTTTTTAAATTTATTCGAACGATCTCCAATCTCATTTGAGAATCATCTTGATTGGGGTCGTGGGCCCTCAAAAGATCTAAATTGAATTTTTTAAATTCAAACACTGTAACTAGTTCAAGTTTGCTCCAAAATTTTAGGGTAGATCTTCGCTTCAAGTACTAAACTTTAAAAATAGCATTTCTGGTTTTTATTCTTCGAGTTTTCATGAAAAAGATATGAAATTCTTTCTATTAATTATTAAAAATTTAAATTAATTTTGATAAATTTAAATTTTTTCCTTTTCTTCATGCCTAGACCTAGGCTTGCGGGTCAACCCATGGATCATGGTCCAGATCAGCCCATGGATAGTGGGTTGCAGGTCTAGTCCTGGACCCCTAGGATCGGGGTGTTCCTCAAAGATCCTACTATATGTGGAAATTCTTGAGAGATGTCATATCTTCACCATATTTTTCCTAGCTAATAGCAATAATCAACTCAGGAGAAAAGTTGACAATGAGTAGACTCCATTTTATTCTCTGACTATCTACAGAAAAAACATTCTAAAATAAAAAGGAAATTATCAGACTAATGTCAACAAGGAAAGAGATCTTGGCCATAAAAATAATTTAGGTCTCTTTGTAATTACCTTTTGTACCAGCATACATGCTATCTTTCCCAAATTGTAAATCAAAGTTATATATAAATAATACACTCTTTTGGATCTGTCAAAGAATATCTAGTAGACCCCCAATTAGAATTCTGCGTATTATACAAGTATTCTACCCGAACTGTAAGTTATTTTAAAAAATATTTTAAACGACCGCACAGTCGACCGTACAGATTGGACTGTACGGATTATTCACAATTTTTTCTCTTAAACCAATTAAAACACGTATTTTTGTATTTTCAATAATGATTTCCAATAATACTTCAAATTCGACACGTGCGGAAATAGTTTATTGACACATTCTTAGGTATCAATGACTTGACTTTTTTTAATTTATCTGAACGATCTCCAATCTCAGTTGAAAATCCGCCTGATTGGGGTCATGGCCCTTAGAAGGTCTAATTGAATTTTTTTAAATTTCAACACTGTAAGTAGTTCAAATTTGCTCCAAAATTTTAGGGCAGATCTTCGCTTCAAGTATTTAACTTTAAAAAAGCATTTCTAGTTTTTATCCTTCGAGTTCTCACGAAAAAGCCCTAAAATTCTTTATATTAATTATTAAAAATTTAAATTAATTAAATTTTTGGTAAATTGTAATTTTTTTTCATTTTCTTCATGCTAGACTTATGGATTGCGGATCAACCCATGGATCGTCGTCCAAATCAGCCCATGGATAGTGGGTTGCAAGTCAGGTCTTGGACCCCTAGGATCGGGGCATTCATCAAAGATCCTGCTATATCTAGAGATTCTTGAGAGATTGCAAATCTTAATCATATCCTTCCTAATAGCAAAAATCAACTCAGGATAAAAGTTGACAATGAGTAGACTCCATCCTATTCTCTTACAATCTAGACAAGAAACATTTTAAAATAAAGAGAAAATTACCAGACTAATTGCTGTAAAAAAAGGAAAGAGATCTTGGCCATAGAAATAATTTAGATCTATCTCTTTATAATTACCTTTTGTACATGCTATCTTTCCCAAGTTCTAAATCAAAGTTATATATAAATACATTCTTTTGGATCTCTCAGAGAATTATCTAGTAGATCCCTAGTTAATAATTTTATGTATTATACGTGTATTCTACCCTAAGTGATTTTGGAAAAACATTCTAAACGACCGTACACATTGAACTTTATGATTATTCATTGTTTTTCTCTAAACCGATTAAAACACATATCTTCATATTTTTCAATAAAACTTTCCAATAACACTTCAAATTTGACAAGTGCAAAAAAAGTCCATTGGCACATTCTTAGAGATCAATATCTGACTTTTTTTAACTTATCCGAATGATCCCTGATTGGGGTCATGGGCCATCAGAAGATCTAAATTGAATGTTTGTCAGTCACTTTTAGAGAATTGCGGATACCTATAAACTACTAAAAGAATTATAAAGTATCATTTTTTGCTAAAGTACCTTTGTTAAAATTATTTCTTATGATTTTTAGAGTAAAACTCTTAAACTAAATAAATCTTTTGACCATCTTTGAAATTGACCAAAAGTTAACCTTTCTTTTTTAACTAGGAAAAATATTTCTCAAAACGCTATCAAATGATTGTTTTAGCTTAAGTGCTTTCACAAAAGATGTTTGATATAAATACTAGATAATTATATAAACCCTAATCAATGGTTTTGACAAAAATAAAACTTTGACTTGATTTTACTTCGTTTATTTCACTATAACAGCTTATTTACGTTTTCGCATTTTTTGACATTTGGGTGAATTTAATGTAATTATAATTATATTATTAATTCATTTAATTATCATTTATATTTAGTTACCATAGTGTAATTGTATATGTAGTTATTTATTTTATCACACTTTGGATCATGGGTAAACGGGTTGATCCACAGGCGTTTGATTGAGATCGGAGTGTCCAGATCTGGGGCATGGCAAAAATTAGATAAATGTGTATACACATAGAATAGTGAAAACCCTTATATGATAGTATGTCTATATGTAAATGACATATTAATAATAGGAACAAACATTAACATAATTAATTTTACTAAGAAAATATTAAATAAAAAATTTGATATTGAAGACTTTAGTCAAGTAGATGTAATTTGAGAGTAAATATAATAAGAAATTTTGATGGGATTAAATTATTTCGAACCCCCTATATTTAAGTAGTTTAACCAATATAACTCAACTCACGTAAAAACATCATTTGACACAAACTATAATTTAAAGAAAAATAAAGAAAATTGACTATTTCAACTTAAATACTCTAATCATAAATGTTAAGCAATTGTCCAAAATCAATGAGTCCATCAAAGAATATTCATTTCTAGGACACTAAATATTAGTTTATTTCTTCGATTAGTTTCAAACTAAACTTGACATCATATAGATGATTTTTTTTTATAAATCTTTAAAAAATTTGGATCAACTATTTAAAGTAGTTCACCTTACTATATATGTATTTTGAGGGCTCTTCGTCATAATAAAGAGAGTTTAACATAAAATTCAAGTTTAATAAGAATATATAAGGGATCACGCACCCTACTATATGTGCTTTTCAAGATCTTTATACATATTCTATACTAATATTCTTTTAACTATTAATGGAAATGATTCACCTTACTATGCAAGCACTTCGAGATCCCTTATTATGATAGATAGGGAGTTCATAATAAAAGAGACTTAAAAAATAAACTAAGAGTATATAAACAAGAAAATAAAATTACATAAATAAAATATAAAAAATGAAACAAAATGAGTGGGTGACTTAAGCACCTTTAAGTAATTTATAATATGCCTTTTAAATGATCATTCTTTTTTACTGAGGTGTCGTTTGGTAAAACTTGTTTGTAGACCTTCAGTCTGAATGGGCTGAAATTCAGTGATTTCGGGGATAAGTGACGTTTGGTAAATAATACTCGCTCAAAAGTACTTATTTTAAGTCATTATCCTTTTAGTAGTATCACACTCTCCTACGTAAAACTTTAATTTTTTATCAACAATTCTATGTAAAAGTTTCTTCCATTAAGAGTAGAATATATTTTTTAGATGAAAATTGACTATTCGCATGAATTAAACGTATTTTCGGTAGTCTACATGCAAAGACGCCTTGATTAAGCCTCACTGCATGTTTTTTCTATCGCAGATATAACTCGATGGAATGCTAGCCCACAACCAACCCCCATAACCTAGGATCAAAGCTCAAGAGCCAACAGGCCAAGGATAAAAAGATACATGCCAAATGATGGGAGAGCCAGAGAGTCGAAAAAGTCAGAGAGAAAATCGAGAGAGAATGAGAGCCAAGCGCCCCGAGAAGAGACTAAGGAGATTAAAGCTTAATCAACTAACACAAGACAAAGTGTGCTCAGTTGGTAAAGCTCGCAGAAGACCAAGTCAGAGACTAGGGTTCAAGACCCTCTGCTAGCATTTTCTCTTTATTTTATAATATTTTCTCTCTCCTCTCTCTAAATCCTAATTCTCACTCTACTCTAAATATCAACCATCCGATCATCTCTCCCTTCGCAATCACTCTATCCTACGGCCTACCTTAATTGATCTTCACCGTCCAGTGAACCATCTGATCACCCATCTGAGAATCCAATGGCCCTCATCAGTCCATATTAAAACATATGGGCCAAAGCTGAGCTAGCCATATAGTGGACCCCATCGCCTTTATTATGAAATATCCCTAGGCTTCACCTAAAAAGGGAACTTTCCTCCCTATTTTGAAATAAAACCCAATATTTTTCCAAAAAATAAAAAAGAGAAAGGACAACCCTTTGATTTGAAATTTTAACAAGGAAAAAATTTTAAATGATTTTAGACAAGAAGAAAGTTTTTGAATCTTTTTACAAAGAAGATAAGTTTTACCAAAAAAAAGGGGGAAAGAATATTCTTTAAAGCTTTTCACTAAAACAAAAGTTTTCTTTTGGAAAGATCTTTTGTAACAATGTAAAACATTCTTTATTAAAGAGAGTAGCTGTGGGGCCCATCTACAAAACGTGGACCGTTAGATTCTAAGAGGGAAGAAGAGCCTTAAAAGTTGGGAATGAAAGATCCCATGTTTCGGGTGGACGTTAGAGAAAGAGAGAGAGCTTTCTAAAAAAAAGAACCCATCTCCTCACCACGTTTTGGAAAGGGGATAAAACACCAAAACCCTAAACCATTCCACGATCGCAAACCCTATCTCTTTAGAAATCCCCTCTCCAACTCCTCTACCTCTCTTTCAGCCATCTCCATTGCTGGGCGAACCAACAAGCACCACCACGTGGTGTATCTCCACACCGCCACCACCTTGGTTCGCCTTCTCCACTTAGTCCTCACTACATGGCGAGCAACTTTTGGCCTACAACTCACCACGCCTCCTTCTTCTGATCAAGTTGCACCTATCGGCTACAACTCCCTTTTTTGTTGACTCCCCACTTGGACGGCATCTCCCATAACAGCTTCACGGAGCGCCTGCAACACAGTAGGTCCGTCTTCTCCCTTTCCCTCCTCCTTTCCTCCATGTGGTTGCCCTCCACAACCTACACTTAGGTGTTGCAGGTCTGCAACTCACCGCTACCCTCTCTTTGAACCCCAACATCTCCACTTGCATTCTCTCCAAACCTAACTCTCTCTACTCTCAGCCCTCTCTTCATTGTCCTCTCTCTGCCTTTTCCAAACAAAAACAAAAAAAAAAGGGAAGAGAAAAGGAAGACATCCTCACCTTTTGGAAATATCTTTGCTGGCTGGTTTCCCTAGTACGTCCTCAACGTTGTTGCCTCCAACAACTTCATCATCCACCCTGCAATGCTGCAACTCAGCAAGTCTCCACACCTTCCTTCACCGGTGCTCCCTCCAACACCAGCCACCATCGTGAAACTTTGAGGTATGCTTCTCCTTTGCTGCCTGGTTCTGCACTTTCCAACGTGCTGCCCGTGGAGCACCTCCCCAAACCATCACCATTGATGCATCCTCCTTCTCCCACTCCTTACACCCTGCTGATCCATCACTGAACCTCATGGCACACAACTCAGGCGCTCAACGTCGTTGCTGCATCTAGCAGTCCAGCAACACCAAAGCTTCCTCCACCAGTGCTTCTTCCAAGTCCAAATGGTTCAGCCATTAGCCACCATCTTCATGGCATCACACCCCACGTGCAGGCCGTGAGTTTCTCCATCTTACTGTAACACCAACAGGGTGTGCTCCTCCACCAGCCATGTTTTCCTCCTTGCTACTAGCACTTTCTCCAGATCCGGTAAGGTAAGTATCCTCGGTAAAGTCTCAATCGTTTCTCTCCTTTCTCTCCCATCTTTTCTTTCTCTCTCTAAACCTTCTTCTTTCTCTCTCTAAATCTTTCCACCTAGTCTTGTCTCTCTAAACTCTCTCTCTCTCTCTTGGTAATTCTAGCCTTTTCTCTCTCTAGATCTCTCTATTTCTCTTTTCTCTCCCTAGGTTTTGGTACTTTCTCTCTCTAGTTTTGCTTTTCTCTCTCTCTCTACTTTTAATGCTCTTTCTCTCACTAGCTTCTCTATTTTTACATGCTTTCTAGTTAAATATTATTCTATTTTACTGAGCAAATTAGTTCATGTAATCCCTTAACTTTGAATTAATGAAGATTTGATTTGATGTGTTAATGTTGTTAGTTGTTAATCATGTCTCTATAATGGATGTTTTAAAGTGACTCCACCACTCTCACCTCTCCACCATATTCTGTAGCATTTTTCTTTATTATTTTATGTCCTTGACTTGGGCGAACTAATCCCGAGGCGGACAATATCCGACACGTGCCACTGTGCAAAATTTTGTAATTTTGCAGATTTGAGTGAACCGAATTTTTAAAATATTGTTGAATCTAGGGTTTCCGATCCGACGATACGTAAAACCCTTGGAATCAGTAAACAACTTAATTTCAGCACTTAACACCCAAATCATAGAATTTCATACATAAGCAAAAAGTGAGGTTACGTTGACTTATTGCAGCAAGTGATTTCGGCGATTGGCATCTTTTTAAAAGATTCCTTGATTCCTTCAAAAATGCCCATAATAACCTCATGTGTAAAGAGCATCTATAAAATTAAGACAAAATTATCCTTCTAAACATTTTATAATCCTTATTATACCATTCTATTAAGTTTTTATTTCCCATGACAACTAAGAACGAGCAAATCAAAAATTTCACTTCGAATTTCGGACCTCAACATCCTGCTGCTCATGGTGTTCACGATCAGTATTGGAAATGAACTGAGAAGTGGTGTCAAACATAAGACCTTTACCAAACATAATTTTTTTGTTCTTTCAACCACTTTAGGCAATCATCACTTATTTTAATCACTTTAAGCTCTAAGTGCTTAAAACTTAATTCACCAAATGTACGCCACCTTAGTCTTTTTGTTATTCTTCTTTTTTTCTCTTTCTTTAAGAAAAAAGAAAAAAAAAAGTGAGCTAGAATAAGAGCTATTCAACATTTTACTTAATCTCTTAAATAATGTGATCTTTAAAAGATATTTTTTTTTAAATTAAGGGATATTTGGGTGATTAGGAGACTTTGTGAAAAGAGTTTCTCTAAGTATAAAGGACTAAGAATGATGCATTTCTCATTTGAAGTAAGGAAATATTTAGATAGGTGAAAAGTAAGGCTTGTGGTAGTTTGAAAATAAAATATTATGTTAGTCTGATCATTTGAAGGGTAAAAATATAGAAAGAAATTTATCCCACATGAATATCTTAAGGAGTTTTCAAATTTGTTAAGTAAAAATTTAGTAGTCTAGAAATTTGAGTGGTTGTAAGAGAGTTAGGTGAGAAGAATAAACAAAAAAAATATGATAAAATGAGAAAACAATTGAGTTGATGAATTAAATGGATAAAGTTGAGAAGTATTATCATGGGTATGTCATGATATGAACCTTGCTGCATCTATTCATATCAAAAGTTCAATATACATCTTGAAGTTTGATCAATCATTAATAAAATGTTTATTTTAACTCCAAAATTAATAAGACAAAAATATATAATTTGAATTTTTAAATTACTTTTCAATGGTAGACATCTCATTCACACACAAGTTACGAAAAGTTAAGATTACGTAAAGATCTCGATCAAACAAAAACATTGATCTTACGATCAAGTTAAATTTTGTTGAAATGGTGAAATTACTTTTTTCTTACAAAAGCCTTGATAAATTCACAGGCTGGTCTAAATATAAATAGCTCAGATCAACCACCATGTGTAACACAAGTCAAAAAGTTCTAAAATGATAGTGAACAATGTCTAGATTGTTGGTGCAAAAACTATATGTTATAGCGCCTGCACAATAGTGTGTCGTTAGAGGTCATGGATATAACAATATTATGCTAAACCCTAAACCCTAAACTACTATGGCATATGGATGCAAATTGGACGGGCCAACCTAAGCCCCATGAGCTCAACCTGACTTGGGGCTAATTTTGGGTTGGTTTCTATAAAGCTCGTGTGAGGCTTTTAATATGAATTTCCTTTCGCTTTCACTCAAAAGAAGGAAACATTATGCAAATGTGTGAGAGGGCATGTTTGTCATTTTTGTGATGGCAAGGGTTGAGATTTTTTTAGGCATCGAATGGTCAAGGATAGAGTTTGGTATATAAGTCATCTATTATCTATACTAAAGCTCGACCCTGCTGAGGTGGCGCTTTCTCTAACTTTTTAACCTATTTCAAAAACAACCTACACCATTTTTTAAACCTTTTCAAGTGCCTCTTTGCACTTTATAATTATTATTAAAAGATAAGGGTATAATAAACTTTTTTCAAGTAAAATGTTACATCTTCAAACTAAAACGTTTCCTTCTAAACATCTCCCTATGCCCTAATTAAAATTTGTTTCCGAATACATCTCTCTAAAATTTCTTCAATTAAAACCATTAACATGCAACAAAATCCAACGTTCTATCTTCTCTCTCATAATTTTCTCTCTATATTTATCTCTAAAACCGTTACACCTCTCTATCTCAATTTTAAATGTAAGTTTATATAAATAACTCAATTTTTAATAATTTAATATCCTCTATTCCCTAAAATCGTTACACCTCTCTATCTCCATTTTAAATGTAAGTTTATATAAATAGTTTAATTTTTTTCTAATTTAACATCTTCTAAACGTTTTCACTTTTATACAACTCTTTCTTTATTTTATAAAATCTCTTGAGCTCTAAAAAAAAATTGTTAAACATTTTTTATTTCCAAATAAAACTCTATCTCTCCTAATACGTCTCTCATCTCCCTCTCCGTCTTTCGCTCTTCAAACTTTCAGACCATAGAGTAGTGAGTAAAGTGAGATCTCTCTCTCTCTCTAAGGTGCATGTTAGAGTTCTTCTGTAATTAAATTTATGAAGTGGCTGCTAGAAAATTGTTTATTAGATATTTCTCTCTTTATGTTGTGAAAATTTTCATATTTACGTATTTATTTTTTGTTACTATTTTCCTTTACATTGTTGACTGTTATAAGATCTCTCTTTATATTAAGGTCGAGTGGATAAGATATTGCAGAATCAAGCCTGTAGGACAGTGATTTGGAATCCCTTGCGAATAGTGTCCGACCAACAGCATAAGGTGAAGTGGGCATACACGGCAGCAATAAAAGAGATATGAAATGACTCATGCACACATTAATCTATTCGTTGTGTTGCTGAAGAAATTAAAAGCAGAGCCAAACTTCTAAGCTTGCAATATGGACACCCTATTTTTCAAAAATTTTAATGTTGGCATGCACGTTGTATTGGACATTTTCAACACATGTATTAAAAGAAAGCCTTCATTTTTTTATTGATATTATCTTCTAGCAGTATCCACATAGTAATACAATTTTATGTCTAATAATATCTCCAAAACCATTGCATAACGGTATAGATCATAGTTGATAGAGGGATATAGGTGCATACAAAAAATAACGCAAGAAATAGAGTGAGAAACAGCCCTAAAAGTTTTACGGTATGATTGAATTTCTTTTATTTGTTGTTATTTTTTTACCACTTCTTTGTGTTTCTATTTATTTTTAGTTTTCTCTATTTTTAATTTTTATAGATTTTTTTTTTAGTTTTTTTGTTTTATTTGTTTTCTCTTCTTCATATTACGGATTGTGTTTTGTAATTATTCATTTTTATTTGTTTATTTAGTTTTTCTTTTTCTAATAATGATTTAATTTTATTTGTTGTAATTTTTTATTTCTGTAATTTAGTTATTTATTTTTTTTGTATTTTTTATTTTGCTGATATTTTTTTTGTTTTTTCATTATATTTAAATTATTTTTTATTTTCTCTACTTTTATTGAATAACAATCGAGGGTCGATGGTTTCCATATTTTATTTTTTTTAATATTCCCCTTAACAAGGGATTTAATTGATTTGGATTTCCATATTTAACGTGGAATAGATTTTCATATTTAACTTATTTCCTTTAATATCTCTCCAATCAAGGGATTGTACTTATTATTTACCATAATCACATCGTCAATGAGATTGTGTGATCTAATCTATTTATACTCATGTTTATCGATGAAAGATATATACAATATTTTTTTACTTTTAGAATCTTAATATCTTTTATAATTATTTTATTGCATATATAAAGATTTTCTCCTCATAAATAATATTTTTGTTACACAAATAAAATAGTTTATTTTTCTTCCGGCATATGTTCGCGGAATTATCTCTTAAAGAGTTAATTATTCTTAATATTTAAAATAATTATCCATTGTGGAGTCCATTCTAAGAGTTGTAGTCCTTAAAAATGACTCTCTTTTGTTATAAGAATATTGAAACTCTCCGATTAACTTTACCAATCGATTTGTAAATACTATTTTAAATCAAAGAATTTGAAATACATCACAATTCTTCAACTCAACTAAACACTCAACAATTCTAGAAGAGCAAAAATTAAATTTTATTATGTTATCAATTTTGGTGGTGCCATCTATCATTTTTGAAGTATACATTGACATAAAAGGTTTCCCTCAATAAATTATTTTGGGAGAATCACAAAGATTATTGTAAAAATTTTGATAACCTAAAGGAAAATTTTAAAATAATATGTATTTCTAAAAGTTTATCTAATGTTCACGATGTTTTTGAAGTAAATGGACAAATTATCTTGACACCTAAAAGTCTCATAGTAGAGATATGTACGATTAAAAAAAAAATTAAACATAAGAAGAATTATTCAGAGACTATAAAATTTAAGTTTCGATAATTGTTATACAAGGTTTCTAACGAGTGTCAGTTTGAAAATTATAGTAACCCGAGGAACAGTTCTAGAAACTTTATAATTAAATGTTAATAAAAATATGATCTATATTATATTTTATTATTATTTAATTATTAAAATTAATATTATTTTATTCTAAAAAAATTTAAATTCAAAATCAAACAATATAGTCTAAAATTTAAAAATGTTTAATCAATTAACATTTGGCTTAAAAAAATCTATGAATGAAATTTTTAATATATTATCATAGAAAGTTCAAATCATGTTTGAAATATTTTAATTTACATTTTGAGCACTATTAAATACATATATCACTTGTTGAATTCCGTTTTAAATTGACCCTCGAATCATACGATTAAGTTAAAAAAAAATCAATCGAATGAGGTTTGCCGATCACTTTTATAAAACTGCAAATAATTGTAAAATCACTAAAAGAACTATAAAATGTCATTTTTGGCCAAAGTGCATTTGTTAAAGTTGTCTCTTATGATTTTTAGAATAAAATCCTTTAAGGAAATACTTTTTCGACATACTTTGAATTTTGACTAAAAGTTGACCATTTTTCTTACAACCGCGAAAATTAATTTCAAAACTATCTTAAATAAGTGTTTTGACTTGTGCTTTCATAAAAGATGTTTGATATAAATATTAGGTAATTATAGAGACCATAACAAGTGATTTTGACAAAAATTAAAAGTTTGACTTTGATTATTTTATCGTAATAACTTGTTTACGCTTCCGCATTATTTTGACTATTGGAGTTGAGCTATTATTCATCAATCACGACGGTGATTCTTGGTGTTTTATTTTACTTTTATTTAACATTTTATTTTTTTCACACCCTTAATCTTGGGTAAACGGGCTGATCAATAGGCATTCGAGTTCGATTTGGGTGCCTGGATTCGGGGCGTGACAGAGTCATTAACTATCATTGCTTGGTCATTAATTTCTTAATACTGCCTACTCTAGTGTTGAAATCGTAATAAAATCTATAGGGCTTAGAATACAATCCTCAACTAATGATCTAATCTCAAGTGTCATAGTCAAGTAAAATTCTGATGAACTAGAATGCTAACATCCTGAAAGATGATAATCAACAGATAAATAAAATAATAATGCTGGAGCAAATGAATCATCTAATCCAAAATAACTGATAAAAGTCATCTACTAAAATAAAATCATGTCCAATCTAAAATAAATGAATGTTCTATCTAAATGATAGAATAAAGAAAATAGACTTCTAATGTCTTCTGCATTTCTAACAGAAAAACTATCATCCAGTCTGATTCCTCTCTTGCTGATGAACCCCTCCATGGTTCTTCTGTAACCAATGCTTAAATGAGAAGCAGTCTTTCTTCACGTGTCCCTTCTTCTTGCAAAACCAACATTCTACATCCTCTGGTTTTGTGGTATTGGTCATCACTGCCCCTGCTTTTCCCTTGTGGACATTCTGATGCTGGAAGCCTTTATGCCTCTGTACTGGTTTGAAAGCCTTTGTGTTGTCACTCTTCTTGAAGCCTCCCATCTTGAAACTCTTCTTGCTATTAGGATGAGCAACAAAGTGTGTTAACTCAAACTTATTTCTTCGTAGTCTGTCCTCCTCAGTCATGCAGAATGATCAACTGATGTAGATCCCACTTTATATCTTGTGCATTATAGTTTACTTTGAACATGTCATATGAACTGGGTAGAGATAATACCACCATGTGGACCAACATGTCATCCTCAAAGATAATGACATGCTTGCGAAGTCCGATCACCAACTTCGACATCTTCAAAATGTGCTCTCGCACGCTGCTGTGACCGTCATGCCCCCAAACAATCATATTACAATGATTTCTTGGATCCTACGAACTGCTTCTTTATCAAAAGAAGCAATTCCTTGGCTGTAACAGTAGTCTGAATACCATTTAAAAGTGTCTCGCTAAGGGAAGCATGTATAATCATCTTATCCAATCGATCCACCTTCTCCCATTTGACGAATTTGGCCTTAGCCAATTCAGTACTATCTGCAGTTGGAGTAAGAGGTTTGTCCTCAAATGGGACAAAATCGAAGTCCATGGAACCTAGCATGATGTCAACATTCATCCTCCAAGATGAATAGTTAGAGCCAGTCAAAGGCTCTATCCCTGCTAAACTCTTCTGAATCATTGGCCCGTCTATAGCTGTAATAAGACGTGGTCAAATATTACTAAGATGTATTGGGATTAAATATTCAATTCGTACCAGGGGTATTGGTCAAACTGATTCAGAGTATTTTACTCATGAGAAACTTCCCACTCTCCAGGTACAAACTAGTTGCATCATCAAGACTCACCTTTGGACAGAATTCTTGACATGCTATGAGTCCCCTAATATCACATTGAGAACGCGCATAGACCTAACCATTCATGTTCAATTTGATCAAGACACTATCCACACCTTTGGGCAAGAGGGTTATCTATTTCTTCCTTTCACATTCATGGCTATTCTACTCACTCCGTTCACATGAACATCCCTACATCACCTTTGGGCAGAACTAGAGATTTCATGCAAATGAGTGCAAAGAAGTGATCTTAATGGGATTTTAAATCCTAAGATTCAAGAACCCGTGACTTCAAGAGAATCGTCACCGTTAGGCAGACTAAAATTCAATTTTTATCACATTTTCCTAAACGATCACTTATACGGTCTACCTATACCCCTTTAGGAAAGACCTATATCTTAATATATTAAATATTGTCTTCTATGTTATTGTTCATTGGTGTGTGCATTTAATTTGACAATTATCAATTAAATTTATTTAACAATTATCAATTTATTCCTCATTTAATTTGTGGTCATTTAGAATTTCATGTGTGCATTTACCTACACCTATGTTCAACCAATTATGAATTATACATAGCATAATAAAGCCAACATAATTAATCTTAGAAAACATCTTTAATGTATTCTCCAAATAAGTTATCTTCAATAAATTGTAAATAATCATTATATATTGTATTTATATATATCATTGTGTAGATCTCGAAAAATACCCAAAATAGACTATTTATTTGCCCAATTTGGACATAAAATGAGCATTTTATGATCGGTCAAAATATTTCAATCTTGACTAAGACTGGTCAACCAGTCAAGTCAAATAGAGTTGACTCAGTCAACGGGTCATGATCCGATCAACCCGGGTTGGGTTGACCCAAATAGGTATATGATATGGGTCAATGGATCGATCGGGTTTGTGGGTCGGGTCATGGATCGGTTTGGTGGGTAGAATGTGGCTCGGATTATCCTTGTGTGTGCCATGTTGATTGCTTATGAGTTGGGCTAAAGGCCTTTAGTTGAACATAATTGGGTCCATAGGCCTTTAATGTTAGGCTGGCCCATGGCCAAAATATAAAACATTTTAAACTTCATAGCTCACTTGTCTAGTATTGGGCTAGCCCATTCTACAATACGACAAAGGCCCAACACGACTTCATCTCTCCCAATCTTAAGGTTTGCTGCACTTGTAGCAAACCCTAGCCGCCACCATGACCAACACATGCACTCTCCATGGCCGAACGGCCATCATCCTAGATGTGTTCGGCAAAGTCCCCAGCGACCAGAATAACTTCGGCGACTCCAATAGACGCCGCCGACAACACCAAAACCCCAAAATCGAACCCATTTAATGTGTTTTTCAAGGGTTTTCAACCCCTATACACCATGAACCAACCCGAAAGCAAATTTCTTCAAGATTTTCTGGGTTTTAACTCATAAAGACTCCAAATCCAAATGGTTTTTATCTGTTATCAAAAGTTTTCTCAATCTTTTAATTAACAATGAACCTAATATCTTCTTTTGGGACATAGACGTTCAGAAACCTTTAGCACTGTAATAAGGGGATGAATCTGTCTTAAGGCCATTGTGTACAACACAAACCTCGATCTATTACACTTATCAATCAACAGTGAGTTCTACATTTGTTTTTATTCTTGTTATTATTTTCATATTCTTTCTTCTATTTGCTATGGACTATCATGCATATAACAAGAGTTTCAAAACATACCTCTGCAACTCCATCTTTGTTTCATTTTCAATCTCTCCCCACTTCTTGAAATCAGTCGCCCTTTGGTTGGGAGAAGCCAAAGGGCTCTCCTTCTCTTCTTCTTCTTCTTCTTCTTCTTCTTCTTCTTCTTCTTTGGCAATATATCAGGAAAATTAAAATTTAATTAAAGAAAGATAATGGATAAGAGCGATATGTTCATTTTCCAAATCACTTTGGCAAATGGACCATAATTAATCCCTCAACGTAGCATTGGAACATAGTATTTCATGGAAAGCGAGCTCTTCCCAAAGTTGTTCCTGCTCGACAGGGCCATCTCGATACAAATTGGGGCCTAAGGCGAAAACTCTAAATGGGGCCTTTAATATTTATTATATTATTACAAATAATATTTAGTTAAAATTTTAATTCTATATAATAGAAAATCTTTATCTAAAATCTATCTTTTCAAAAAGATGTACAAGGTATGACTGGAACTTTTTCAAATGCAGAAGCACGATTTTCATTAATCACTGCTGTCATCTGGGCCCACTAACCGCATGGATGTTTACCCCACACTTTGGTGGATATACACACCAAAAATCACCCTGATTGATATTCTTTAATTAACAATTAGATTCTAGTACTTTTTAAGGCGTTCTTACTGCTGTTGAATTCACTCACTTTTTTGAGAACTAAAACAAATGGCTAAAAATCATCAAACATGATGATTTTTGGTATGAATTTCTACTAAGGGGTGGGCTAAACATCCATGAGGTCACCATGAGTAACAAAAATGTGATTCCGCATTTGACAAGATCTCAAGTGTACCTTCTCTATCTAAAACACGTTGAGTCAGGAGAAGAGAAAAGGTGGAGTAAAACTTGTCACAGAGTTGTGACAGAAGCTTCTGTTACAACTCGAAATGCGATACATGTGGCACTTGCTTAGTAGACGCTGATCCGTATGGATGTTTGGCCAGTCCCTCGAGGACCTAGAAACCAACAATTAGCCTGATTAGTGATTTACAACCTTTGGATCTTTGCACCCAACTAACGCTCAATAATGCTCAAATTCCTACCGTTAAAATCAACCCATGAAATAACTTCAATGGAATCACTTAGAGATCACTAATAATCAGGCTGATTTTTGGTTTAGAAGACCACCGAGGGACTTGCCAATCATCCATACGATCATAGTCCTAAGAGGGTGTCACATGGCTAATATTGTGCGTTGTGACAAAAGCATACGTCACAACGCTATGACAAAAGTTTTACTCAAAAAAGTTCGTGGAGAGGTGATTTTGTTTTATACAGTATATTTTTGTTTTATATGTGGCTCATTTGTAAATAAAAGTATTCTGGGGCCTTTTTCATATTTGAGAGAGGAGAAAAGGTCAAAGGTGTGTGGAGTGGAGAGGAATTTTTGCTCATGTACAGTTCTACCTTGTATAGTCATTTGTAAATAGAATTATTTGGGGCCTCCCATATTGGGGGGCCTAAAGCCTCCGCCTTACTCGCCTTACAGTCGAGACGGCCCTGCTGCTCGACTGTCTTTGCATTCCGATCGAAGAAAACAAAATCTCTATTCATAAGAAACCATTTTGGAAGACTTTAAGAGCAATTTATAGTTTAGGGGGTGGTGTTACGTATGGAAATACTTTTTATTTGTTTTTATTGTATATAAGCAAAGGCAAATGTGCGCTGGTAAGACCCAAAGACACCGGGAACATAAAGGTTGGAAGGCTAAAAGACACCGAAAACTGAGCGGGGAAAAATATTTGTTTGTAAAAGTGTAACGTGTAGAGAGAGTAAACGTTGGAGAGTAGAGCAGATGACGTGGCGGTTAGAATTTGTTTAAGTTGTTGACATGGAACTCTGAATGTAGAGAGTGCCAGCTTAATAGATCAAGGCTTGTGTTGTACACAATGGCCTTAAGACAGATTCATCCCCTTATTACAATGCTAAAGGTCTCTGAATGTCTGTCTCCCGAGATACAATGATCTCTACCTGCGAAAATAGCACTCAATCCACAGGCCTGACGAACCGAATTGAGATTTCCGGAACGAGGTCCAGTATACCAATTAGAACCCATGGGCCCCTGTGTGCTCTCGTGTGCTTATCTCTTACCTCACACTTCAAGTCTACAAGCAACAAGTTCTATATATAAGCTTGTTTAATTCTTTTTTGTGTTTCTTTCATGTGGGACTAATGTGTTACACAAACATTTCACTTTGTAAACTAACATTACAAATTGCTAGTAAGGGTAGTTTGGAGTCAATTTTTCATTCACCCATAAAAAGTCTTGGTTAAGTAATTTGACCTTATTATTTTCCATATCAATGAGATCAAAAACCAACATGGACCCACCTCAAATGGTAAGTGGGTCCCACTTTTATTTATGCTCAAAGTTTTTTTATCTTACAAAACCAAATTTTTCCAACAACTCTAACCCTAAAAATCTGAGGTTTTCTTTTGATGATATTCATATGTTTTATCTATCTATGAAGCTTAGGTTGGTTTTTTTTCTTCAAGTCGCAGGATTTCGAGATCTTTCTTTCTTAAATTTGATGTTTCGAAGTGGGGGTCTATGCTTCGACAGTGGATTTCGGGATAAATGCTACTCACCAGATCTATTACAGTTTGGTTAATTTTTGCATGCATGGGATAAGTAATCAATTTCCTTCATAGATCAAGGAAGTTGGGAAGGTTTCATGCTTGATTGAGTTTTTAAGGTTCTCTGTATTTTATTTTTAAGTTCACAATTTTCCTTTGGCGGGGTTAGTTTTGATTATAAAATCCCTTATTTTTTAGGGATTTCTAGATGATTTCTCAATCAGATTACATATTAGGAACCATTTTTCAGGTTTTTTTTTGCTGATTGAGGTATTTGTTGAGAATGGAAAATTGGTTCAAGTATATTTTCAATGCAATATACTCTCCCCTAAAAGACTCCCACATTTCCTAAAATACTCTCCCATTTTTTCAGGGTTTTTTTACTTTTCCTTCTGCAGATTGAGGGATTTGTTGAGAATGGAAAATTGGTTTCAGTATATTTACAATGCAATATACTCTCCCATAAAATACTCTCCCACGTTTCTAAAATATTTATTGCATAAGATCGTAATTAGAATTTTTAGATTTATTACACAAGATCCTAACTGAGAACCACTTTGCCAACACCCTGAACTTTTAAGTCGATTCACCAACTCTTTTAGGTGAGAGAGGAAAATCTCTTGAAATTTAACCAACTTGGCGGCACCTGGTTGAGTTGTCGTATTGGTGGTTACCTATACAGCTTGGCAAGGTACCAATGCAAGTGGATGTATTAGTCCAACTTGGTCAGCTACCGAAAATGACTTTAGACTCCTTGCTTTAAATTGAATTTCTTTCATTTTTTATTAGCTTTTATGGGCATGTTGTACAATTGCTTTATTTGTAGTTGAATTGATTATTACGTAGCATCGTAAACGATATAGATGACATAATTAGATCCAACTATTATGAAACAAAATTCACTGTACTAAAGTAATGAAAAAAGCTCTAGCAGAGAAAATGCTAATTATGTAAGAGTAACAAGTCGTCTACTAACCGAACAATTATGGAAACCCAACACTAATTATTAATAAGTCCAAAATAAACAAATAGCTAACAACTTACATACTAATACCCTAAGGCCGTGTTTGATTGCCAATTTTCCCGTGGGAAAATCGCATTTTCTCGGGAAAACTATATTTTTCATTGTTTGATTCATATTTTAAATTGAGAAAATTTTCCCGAGAAAATGAGATTTTCCCGTCCAAGCCCGGAATCCATTTCCTTGGATAATAAGCCCCTAGTTTCCCACTTATTTGGGCATTTTCCCCGCTCTCAAATCCTCAAAATCCTCTGCTCTCTGAAACACTCTCGGTCTTCAGATTTCTGCTCGATCTCTGAAACCCTCTCGGTCATCAACTCTCTCAAACCCTCTCAATCGTCAACTACCGCTTGCGCGATCTTTCTCTCAGGTAAAACCCTAACCTTAGCCCTCTTCGGATCGATATGCGAACCTATTGATCTGAAGCTTTTTGGTCATTTGTTCAAATTTCTCTTGAAGAACTTCATTTTGATGCCGATTGGGATGTTTGCTTGGATACGAGACACTTTAGATTGGGTTATGCTTTCTTTCTTGGTAGAACTTGAATCATGGAGTTAAAGAAGCAATCCACAATGTCTTAATCGTTAAAGTGGAATATCACTCTATTTGTTGATTTGCTAGCTATAGAATTACTTGGTTGTCATTTTTATTTTGAGATTTATGCGTTATGCTTCAGAATAACACTAATCACTACACTAAGGATTAACACTAACGAAAGAGTGAACTCCAACCCTTGCTCCAAACCCCATTAGATCCATTAGAGCCCTCCTAAACAACACCATCCTTAGCAATACCATTACCTAACATCTGTAGAAGCCATTAAACTGTTGAAGAAATGAGGAGACTCAGAATAGTGTGAGACCACATCACCAATTGTCAATCTCTCATCATTAATGATTTACCGTCCCTACCACATCTTATAGCAACCCCTACTTCTGCACCACCTACCCTGATCAATGTTTGTGTGTTTCTTTCCCTTTATTTTATGTAAGTAGTTAATTAGTTATTTGTTAGAATTTTCTTTTGTTCCTTTAATTTCGGTCTTCATTGGTTATTGAAATGCTAATTTGGTTATGGGTGTGTTGGAATGACTTTGGTAATTGCGTTTGATGGTTGAATTTTGTTTTCTATTTACTTTATTGTTTGTGGTCTTGTCCTTTGTTGGCTTGTTGAGAAAAATATGAGTTTGTTTTGGTCCTAATTTGAAAGTACGTTGTCCCTTATGATCTATACTTTTGATAGTCTGTGCTGTCACATCTTACTAAGATTTATTGCTTAAAAATACATTTATTGCTTAAAAATAATAACTATTGGTTTGTCTTTAAATTAGCTTTTTCATAGAATTCCCTGATAACATATTTTGTTAATCGATGCTCTTCATAGTTATATAGGATGCACACTTTACATGATCTTAGACGGGCAGCTGCTACCATAATGGTTTTAATGTCATGTGCGGTCATGTTATACCATCGGCGTAGGAGAAACAGACCGCAATCTATCGTGAGAGCTCCCTACCTAAATAGGGATGAGTTGAGAAAAGAAGTCTTAGGAAGAATGTATACCGAGAGTGGTCATTATTGTCATGAGCAACTACGAATGAAACGGGGTCCATTTCATAGGCTATGTGATTGTTTACATGGATATGGGCTAGTTGACCGTCGATCTGTTAAGGTCGAGGAACAAGTCGCAATATTCTTACATATGGTAGGCCATGATTTACGTAATCGAAATTCAACATTTCAGTTATTACGATCTCGTCAGACCGTTAGTCACTATTTTCATATAGTACTTAGGTCGGTAATAAGTCTTTACAAGAATATTGTCAAGCAAACAACTGATTCAAACTCTCCTAGTGACGGAGAAAATGAAAGGAGTTGGCACCATTTCTTTAAGGTTAGCTTGTCTTTTTTTTTCTTTTTTCTTTTATTTACGCTTCATTATGCCTTTTTAGCTCTATACTCATAAGACAATGTTTACTACATCAAATAGGAGGATGATGTGGGCGCAATTGATGGCACATACATCAAAGCGAATGTTCTTTTAGCTGAATAGGCTAGATACCGTAATAGGCGAGGTCTAATATCTCAGAATATCTTAGTTGCATGTACCTTCGACATGAAATTGGTGTATGTCCTTGCTGGCTGGGAGGGTTCTGCCCATGATGGTCGATTGTTGAGAGATGTTGTTAAACCTAGAGCAGACATGTTAACTGTACCTTCCGGTATGTTTAAGAGTTTTTTCATGATATATATAAGTGAATGTTATATTTTTTTTGTCCTGATATATATATATATATATATTTAATAGGTAAGTACTATCTTGCTAATGCTGGATTCCAAAATATCACTGAGTTCCTCACACCATACTGTGGTGTGAGATACCATTTAAAGGATCATGATGGTCGCACACCTAACAATGCGAGAGAATTATACAATTATCATCACTCTTCGCTATGGAATGTCGTCGAGAGGACGATTGGACTATTGAATAGGAGATTTGCATACCTTAGGAACGTTCCATTCTATAGTATTGATACGCAAACGAAGATTATACCGGCATGCTGTGCTCTACACAATTACATGTGGGATGGTGACCCTGATGACTTATGCAATCATGTCCATGTCCTAAATGAGGAAGATCATGATGATCTCCCTATAAACGATGAGCATATAGCCATTCCTTCTTCTACCTTGTGGACAGCTAAAAGGGATGCTCTAGTAGTGGCGGTGTATGAAGAATACTAGCACCATCACCATCAGCTGCTAGTTGATGAGAGTTACTTCGGGAACAAAAAAAGTAAAGTCAAATTATTTGGGTTATTCTCTCAATTCCAATAAACTGCAACTGGATCTAGTATGAATTGGCGATCAGAACGTATATGGATAGAACTTATAACGGGGTCTCGTAGGTAGTGCTTATGATTGATTCAATAAAAAAGTGTTTATGTTTTGTGTTTCTAGACTACATCTGAATGTTAATTTTTTAAGTGCATTATTGCAAAGACAATGGCCAATGGATATATTCATATCTATCCTTCTTGTTTTTACTTTTTTTATTATTATTTGTATCCTTATGCAGGTACCAAATATATAAGAATTGGCCATATGATCAATTGAATTACTCTTTTGGATGTATAACATGGTTGCTATACATGTTTCTGATCATTTTCAATAAGAATTGACAAAAGTAAGAAAGGACAAGGAAAAACCCAACTTCGTTGGAATAGTCGAATGGAGAAGATTCTGATAGATAACTTACTAGAAGAGCACACATTAAGCAACAAAGGAGATAATGGATTGAAGAATGAGGCTTTAACGCATGTGTGCAAAGAAATGAAGAATCAGTTGAAGTTGGATATAATAACGAACACGTTCGTAATCATTTGAAAACATTAAGAAAAGATTACACGGGCACTAGAGAACTTATATCTCTGAGCGGTTTTGGATGGAATTCCGAAACCCAGTGCGTGACTACTGATGATTAAGTTTTGGATGTCTATCTACAAGTATTGTGCTCATGTTCAGTTATGATTTTTAATAATTAATTATTACATTTACTTGTTCTAATTGACTTATTTTTACAATTGTTAGGCACATCCGGAAAAAAAGAACTTTCGTACAAAGGCTGTCCCATGTTATTATGATTTGGCTGTCATCATTGGAATAGGCCACAGGATCCCGTAATACAACTGGGCACGAGCTAGATAATGACATGCCTCCGATTGAAGAAATGGGTAGGTATCGAATGTATTGAGCTTGTAGGTTCAAAGAATTTGTTCAATTAGGTGTCTTACATTTGTCTTTGAATATCAGGTGTGGAAGTTGTCTTTAATGATCTAGAGGATGACGCAACTTCCATTGAGAGGCGTGGATCAGTGCCACAGCAGGGGTCCTCTTCTTCCCACCAGCCTCGCACTATGCCTACTTAGAGGCAGAAAAGGGGACGTCAAGTTGATGACATCATTGAACCAGCATTTCTTCTCATGGCACAAGCTGCAGTGAAGCTAGCTGCTGCTTTTCAGCCCCTAGATTATGGCCGTCTTAGAGAGGAGCTCCGAAAGATCCCTAATTTGTCTAAGACAGATCTACTAGATGCACTCGATCTCTTGGGAGATAAGCCAGAGGTCGCAAATATTTTCTACATTGTCGATGATGAGTTGAAGAGGAGTGGTTGTTTAGGCGATTGGGAAGACCTCCACAACCATAGGCCACGGCCACAGCCACAGCCATAGGTATGAGATTTGTGCCTTTTTTATATATTTTAATGCTTTTCTAGCATTAGTTGGGTAGGTTAGAAATTACTAATCAGTCTGATTTTTGGTACAATGCTTTTCTAGCATTGTTTGATGATTTTTAGTCATTGGTTTAAGTACTCAAAATATAGTTGAATCCAATGACTAAAAACCTAACCAGCCACTAGATGTGGGGTCTTCGACACAGCTATATGCTTACTCAAACCCAATGCTTAACCCACAGCTATATGCTATATGGTCAAATTAAGCTTACCCAACTGATGAGACATGCCCAATTGACTCGCAAATGGACTTTTTGATGGGCTCTTGTTTGTGCCTACCAACTTTAAACTCAAATTTTATAAAGAATCAGTAGGTTCAACTGATCTTCTATAATTTGGTAAATCCAATTTGGAAACTGAATGACTACATTCAAAGTAAGTTGGTATGGTGAAATTGGTTAAAAGCAATATAATGATTTTTGAGAGGTTCAGATTTCAATGTTCTAGGGGTCATATATGCTCAAATGGCAGTGACAATCACTAGATTTAGAGCATTATGATGACGTAAGTAATGAACTTAGCTCTTTGTATCTAGTCCAATCACTCTTCTCCCACCACTGTCAAGGAGATCAAGAAAGCCAATTAAATGGATCCACTGGGGATGATACTTATTGGTGTTCCAGAAACAGTGTCAAAGTAGAGCATGAGTTGTTATTTTGTCATGCCCAATTGACTCATTGTTCTGAAGTTTTGACTTTACGCTGTTTTGAAGTTTGAAGCAAGGTTTAAAAAACGGCCGTTATAACGAAAATAACGGCCTTTATAACGGATTCGGACTTACCCCGTTACGTTATAGACCGTTAAAACGCCCAGAAAATAACGGCCGTTATAACAAAAATAACGACCGTTATTTTCTGAAAAATTTTGTGAAAAAAAACGGCCATTATTTTCGTTTTTTCCCATTATTTTCCATTTTTGAAATTTTGAAATTTGAATTTCAGCTCCATTTTTTCCGTTATTTCCTTTATTTTCTTGTTTTTTCCCATTTTTTTTGTTTTTGCCCCTGAGCGTTTTTTTCGTTATAACGGAAAAAATGGTAACGTCCCCAGTCCGTTATACCGTTATAACGGTCCCCTTTAAACCTCGGTTTGAAGTTTAACAAGCATGAGTTGTTATTTTGTTAGTAGATATTTTGTCAACGAGTAAAACTGATGCTAAAGATTATGCAAACTCATGTTTAACAAGCATTTTCATATTCAAGACCTGGTAGTCTACCATGTGGGTAGGGAATAGTGGGTCAGATTTACAAATGGAATCCCAATGGCTACTCTTAGATGTCCTTGAGTTAAGGTCCTATGTCCTTATCCTGCCCATAATTGAAGGGAAATTCAGGTCTGCTCTCCATCCGGGTGAGTGTCGATGGCATGGAGTGAATGACTTTGTCGAGGGAGGCGTCCCACCGAGATTACTCATCATTGATGATGGCTGGCAGAGTGTTAGCTCAGATGTGAGGAACCTCTTGAGGATGCGAAGACCTCGTATTGGGTGGAACCTAGATGACTGAAGTCATGGACTGCATTAATGATGATTATACATTGAATATTATAATATCATCATTGAATATTATAATGATGATTATAAATTGAATAGAAAAAGAAAAGCAATTGCTGATTTTTTGCCCAGGTTGATTTTGAAAAGTGTTTTTCTTCTCATTAACAAACATGAGGAGAGCATTGGGAGAGAGGTGGAGGAGAAATATCCATTTGAAGTGAAGGCTCAAGCTAATCTGAAGCGTTATAGGGAGGCCATGGCCAACTACAAGAGTGCTCTCAGTGATAGATTAGGGGACTAGAATGAATTTGATATATTTTAATTTTTTGGATAAATAACATGTATGCTTGAAGTGTTGTTCACACATGCTTAAGCAATGGTCATTCGGATGATGGTTATTAGTGTTGAGTAGAATGGGGTTGTGACAATTTTCTGTTGAACTTGTGACTCAAAACTTAAATTTACACTAGTTTGATAGCAACTACTAGTTCACAAGTTGTATATTTTGATAGCAAGTACTAGTTCACGAGTGGCATATTTTCTCGGAAAAAATTGTTAAAATCAAACAGTGGAAAATTGGAAAATGCATATTTTCCAAGGTGCAATCAAACAGTCGAGATCAGGAACATTTTCCAAGGGAAAAGAAGATTTTCCCAAGAAAATTTTCCGTGCAATCAAACACGGCCTTAGGCATATTTTGTAGAATCAATAAATATGTTTGAAATCCATATCAAGAATCAATAAATAACAAAAAAGAAAGATAAAAGAAAAGCAACTGAAAAAAAAAAACATAAAAAAAGAAAAAATCAAACATATGTGTTCTTATAGTCTTAACATATTTTGTAGTATCTATAAACAATGGAGTTGCTAAAGAAATCATCCTCAGATGCCAAGTACTGCCCTTGATTTCTAGCCCATTCCACATACTATTTCTCCTCTCCAAAGTTCTCATAGTTATTCACCAAGCTCAAATTAATAAGCTTTATGCCATATGTTCTAACTTCAGATATTACAAAATCCAACCCCTCTAAATAAAAAAAAAGTAAAAATAAAATAAAAACAAATCAATGATTATATACAAGTATTTTAGAGAGGTAGATAGAGAGAGAGCAAATGGGTTATATCAGACCTACATTGAACATTTGTTCATTGTAGGAGCCAAGTTCTTGCAATTGTAAGACCATGGCTTGAAGCTTCTTGGAAGGCAGTTGAAACTTTGTTTCTCTAAGATGGGTCTGAGGCCACGTACATTAACTGGCAGGCAATGAACCCCATTACATAGTAAGGGCTACCATTCAACATAAAATGCACTCCCATGGTTCTGATGAAACCACCCTTGCTTCAATTTGGAGAAGAAAGCCGTGTTGTTGGATCAACAACACAATAAAGAAAAGCAAACTCCATGCTTCATCTCCGATGTTATTTATTGAGCAAAAATGCAGAATGAAAAGCTCCTCAATGAAGCAGAGGAGGTTTGAATAAAGAGAAAATGGGGAGCTTGAGGCATTTTTAAATAGCTAATCAAGCTTGAACTAAATTTTATGTTAAACAATCATATATGTCGTTGCTCTATTAGTAACATTTTTGTCTTTATTAGTTCAATTTTCTTTACATAATTAAACATACATGGGGAAACCTAAGGTACCCATACATAGACCATAAGAAGATCTATCGTTGAATTCTATACTAGATATTACTTACAAGTCAAAATGGGACCTACCCATTTCATGGTCCAGCGTAGTTCTCCTATGATGAAGGAATATGATGATTGTGACCATCCTATCTAAACCCTTGTGTAAGAGTAACAAGCAAATGACTTTAGAGTCTATTATCACGTGAATTTGGTTCAATCGGTTTAAAAAAATAGGGGCACACACATAGGAGAAGCATCAGACACCCCTCTAATACTATATATTATTTTCTGAACAAGTCAACAACTAACCAAACAATTAGGAAACTTAACATTGCTTGATTAATAGGTTAAACTGAAATTGAGATATACATCAATCAATGGCATGTTTCTCAAACACTATCAGATCAACATTTTCCACTTTCACATATATATTAATAAAAGCAAAGCCATGACAACATCTGAGACAATCTAAACTGAAAACTTTTAAGAAAACGAAAGAATATGTCCAACAGCAGAACCAGGACACATCCATCCAATACAACCACTAGGACAAAGGCCTAAAGTCAATCATTTGAACCACGCAATGTACAGTAGTAGCACCAACCCGACCCAAGCAAATGAATTTAATAAAGTCTATCACATGAATCTGGTTCCTTTTCTTTTTAAAAAAATAGGAGCACACACATAGGGGCAGCATCAGACACCCCTCTAATACTGTATTTTATTTTATGAATCAGCCAATATATATAAATGTTTGTGAAAATGGGGTAGTCTCTAAACATATTGATGTCTTAACCCAATAGTTAAAACAACTCCTTCAATAAGTACCAAGCAATTTGAATCATTCAATCCCAAAACATATGTATTAAAAGGCGCACACTACAGTGTGAGCCATAAACTAAAAATCTTATCAACCAACTATAACTCAACATCAGCTCCATACCCAGTAGAAAATTGACACTAAGGCTTTGTATGGTTGCTTGGAATAAGTTTTCTAGAAATGATTTGTGCATATAACTGGCATATATAAAACATTTTCCCTATCAACACTTACATTCAAATCCTTTTCTGTAAAACTTTTTGTTGATTACCATATAGAGTAAATAGCATAACAAAGCACCAAAAAAATACAACAATTGACAAAAAAACAAGAGAATCTAAAGACTGAGAGTTTTTGGGTCTTCCTAATTAAAGAATATGAAAATACAAGAAGAAAAATAGAATGAGAAGGAGAGATAGATGCTAAGGCGAGATTGAGTATACACCCTTGATGATCCAAGTTGAGCTCAATCTACTCAAAGCAATTGTTGCTGCCCGTTCAAGAGAGAAGAACTAGAAGATCTGCTCATCTACGTCATGAGAGCTCAAAATGTAAGGGAATGTAATGGTTGATGTGGTTTGAAGGTGGTTGTATGGCGAGATATGTTGAGAGGTGTAGTATATGGAGATGGTGAAGCCGTGGGGTAAAGGAGATGTAAGGTGAATGAGAAATGTTGCTGGTGTGAGAGAGATAGGTAGGATAGATGAGATCCTTGTGTTGTTATGAGACATGGCTTTTTATGGGAATGAAGGATCCATGGGATGAGATTTGGGTTGTTAGAGTGAAATAGGTGTTAGAGTGATAGAGGGGTTAAGGTGTTTGACTAAGAATCTGCCACCTTTTCACATTGGCTCTACCTTTTGGCCCACTTCAGCAACTTTATTAACAAGCAACATCAACCTTTTCACATGGGCTCTACATTTTTGGCCCACTTCAGCAAGTTCAGCAAGTGGCTGCCACCTTTGGACATGGACCTCACTTCAACAACTTTACTGTGTAACATGCTCCATGCACCTGCCACCTCTGTGCCCACAATCAAGCTAGCCCATCACTTCGGACCAACTTCCTTTAGAGAACCTTTGTGTTACATCATCGAGGTTCTCCATCAAGGCCCATCGGCCATTTGGATTTGAACTCTTAGATTGAATTTGGGTGCTTATACATGGACCTTGATCTTGATCACCTAACGAGATAAATTGAATCACAAGATATTCGATACAAATCCATCAAATACCATTAAATAGACATTATAAATATAAATGACCCAAAATGCCCTCATGCTTGTAGAACCCTCAACAATGGGCGATTAACACAAAAATAGATAATTCTCTATAGAAAACGAGAAAAAAATGCATAAACTGATGACTTACTACTAATACAACCCAAATTTATCAGTGACACTACAAGTAACCAATTCCATAGAATTTAACAACATTAATGACATGAAGATGTCATTGCGATTTGGTAATCCAAACTAATTAGAGTTACTTAGTTTGAACTATTTGCCCAATGCTAAATTACCAGATCTCAATTGTTGTCATTGTTGTTAAACTAATAGTTACCAGATCTCAATTCAAAGCAGATATGATTAGAAAGCCAATTAGCTCAATAATTATAGTTAATGGAAAATATATGACAAGTTTGGGTAACTATTTGCTCAATGCTTAGAGCAATTTGAACTATTTGCTCAACGCTGAATTACCAAATCCCAGTTATTGCCATTGTTGTTAAACCAATAGTTACCAGATCTCAATTCAAAGTAGATATGATTAGAAAACCGATTAGCTCAATAGTTATAATTTATTATTAAAAGATTTTTATATTGATTTTATTTACATTATTTTTGTATTTTCGTACTTAATAGAACATGGCGTTTTTTATTTGTGTCCGTGCTTTAGCATGGGCCTTTGATTACTAGTAAACTCCTATAGGAGTGTGCTAAGAAAAGGAGAAGCAACAGAGAGAGGTGTGTACTCTTTTGAAGGCTAGAGACCTGCGAATTATTCGTGGCTCAATCTCCATCAAACCTATGTAAATAGTACCTTAAGTATTTTCAAACTACATAAATCGATTAGCATGATCCTAGAATAAAAGGTATTTTAGAAAAAAAATTATTTTGTCTTTCCTACAGCTGTGGACTCCATTCGTCATCTGATTGTCTGATTGGTTTGGGTGAACACACCATTTCTTTAAGGTCAACACGAAAGTGGGCTGATAGCGAAAGAGGCTTTGGTTGCAACCACAAAGAAATAGGTGAAGAAGAAGAAGAGAGAAACAATAGAAATAAAAAAATTCAATGGGGAAATTTCATAACAAGCAAGGGTGTCACACAATGATATATGTGCCATGTGTCAACACTCTTGGAGACCACAAGCTATAGATGTTTTTCCCACTCTTGGTGGACATGCAGACCAAAAATCATATTGATCGGTGATTTTAACCAGTTGGATTTCAGTATTTAAAATAATGCTTGAATCTTACGGCTAAAATTCAGCCCACGAAAAGACTAAAGTACAATATATAGAGACCAATTGTCAATCGAACTTATTTTTGGCCTATAGGCCCACCAAAGGGTGGGCTAAACATTCGTACGGTAAATGGTCTCCAGGAGTGTTATAAGTGGCATATACAACATTGTGTGACGCCCTTGGGTCGCAAAATGTGTGTTATAAAGAGAAGGGCATCATTTGCGTCACTTATGGACCGAAGTGGAGTAGATAGAAAACATCTTATGAAGGAAGAGAAAGCATGGATGTTTTGCTGAGGAGTAAGCCAGGAGAACATCCCTATTTTTTTAAAATAATTACCCAACAAATGACACGCATTATGCGTTGATTCTTACCGACCATTTGGCTACATAAATTACAAAATTTTAAAAATCAACATATTATAATTTAATAATATATATATATAATTATAAGAAAAATAACCTTTTGACTTTTAATACATGCCAAAATAACTTTTTAATTTTTTGACTTCTACCAAACAAACATTTGGCTCCGGATGACAACTTTTTAGAAGTTACTTTTTGCTTCCACTAGTTTGCCAAACGGACCTTAGTCGAAAAAGAGCCCCAAACTATGTCCCTAATCTAAGGTTTAAAAGAGACTGTTAAACGGATTAGTAACATTGTCGCTATGTACGTTACATCGGGTGAAAGAACCGTGAAATTGTATTATTATTTTTGAATTTATTTATCAAAATAAATAAATAATCGATAGCGGACATTATAATAATCGTTAATGTTAAATTTGTGATAACAATTTTTAGTATTTTTAAATCCGTTATAACATTTTTTTCCAAATAACATAATGGGGTCGGAATCAAGGTTTTAACTCGAATCCCTTAACGTTATCGGTATGACCATTATATATAAAATTTCACATCAGTCACGGCTAAATATAAAAAATGATTTGAATATTAATATTATTATTTCAAAAAAACCTTGATGACAGTAAAATTAATTCAAAATAACGGCTGTTATTTCTGTTATAATGGATATCCCATTTAAGCGTTATCTTCAAAATAACGTGATGGGGCTTATAAAAAAAATAATAACGTGATGGGGTCGGGGCGATACAGTTATAAAGGCCGTTTTTAAACCATAGTTGAAGCATTACCATTATATGAAAAGACTAAAGAACCCCTATTAAAGTAGAGTAATGAAAAAAGTAAAGAAAAAAAATAGTGACATTTTTTAAATAATGGAGATTGCGTTAGTAACGCAAGAAGTGTCTTTGTGCATTAATAAGTAGAATAGATAATGGCGTTAGAAGCGTTTTTTTAAACCATGCCCTAAGACTATTTGGAAAACCAAAAAATGGGTCCTGTTGTGGTCAGTTTAGGCTGGTCCTTCTTGCATGCGTTTCTAATTGTACGGAGTCCACTTTTTGAATCCCGATTTCTCGCCCTATATTCAATGGGTCGGGCTCGGGGGACCCCCATTTTGGCGTACCCACATAGAAGATGAATCAATGGCTGATTTTTGGTGAGATGATCTCTTTGGTGAGGAGATCATGGACCATCAATTTTTACGGTAACTTGAAAACCACATTTGATGGGGTTAGGAATTTCAGAATGGGCTGATTTTTTGGGGTGATCTATATGGTGAGGAGATCATCCCCACCAAAAATCGGCCATTGATTCATCTTCTATGTGGGTACGCCAAAATGGGTGTCCCCCGAGCCCGACCCATATTCAATACCAAAGTTGGATTTTTGGAACGCAGTTTCAACCAAAGTTTAAAGGGGACCGTTATAACGGTATAACGGACTGGGGGCGTTACCATTTTTTCCCTTATAAGGAAAAAAAACGCTCAGGGGCAAAAACAGGAAAATAACGGAAAATAAAGGAAAAAAATGGAAAATTTGAATTTCAAAATTTCAATAACAGAAAAAATGAAAATAACGGCCGTTTCTTACACAAAATTTTCCAGAAAATAACAGTCGTTATTTTCTTTATAACGGAAAATAATGGCCGTTATTATATAATAACGGCCATTATTTTCTGGGCGTTTTAACAGTCCATAACGTAACTGGGTAGGTCCGAATCCGTTATAACGGCCGTTATTTTCGTTATAACGGCCGTTTTTTAAACCTTGGTTTCAACATTGAACCGGTTCTTCAGGCTGTGACTGAGCAAGGCCCTAACCATCCCATGGTCGCTCTCACCGACGAGAGTTTCACTTCTACCCGGTTGGATCGTTTCGTCTTATAAATTCCAGTAGTCTGTCTGCTTTGTAGGAACAGCCGTCAGCCTCCCCCCTTCTGCAAAGGTATTTATCTTTTATTTTAATTTTATTTTTAAATATCAATTCGTATTTTAGATCTGAATATATTTTCGATGTTTTTTTTTTTAATTTCTTTATTACTTTTCCTTAAAATTTCTCTGAAGAATTTTCTAAAGTGAAGCTGCCGATACAATTTTTCCCTGAATTCGTTCTGTGACGATTTAATTTCTCTGCAATCTTTCTAAATTTTCTTCGTCTGCGATCAGTTCTCTCCGATTTTATTCTTAAAATTGCAAATTTTGGTGATTAATTTTTTGCTTCAAAGTATTTCTTGCAATTTTGTTCTTTGCTTTAGATTAATTTAGGTCAATTTTCTCTGTTAATCTATTTATTCGTCTCTCTCTGTGGTTTCGATTCTGTTGTTAATTATATGGAAATCTTAGTAGAAACGCCGAAGAAAATCGAAAGAAAGCTGCATTTCCTACTCCGGAAAGGGGAAAGAACTCGCAGAAGCTTAGAATTTTGTAATCCATGAATTCTAGAAGGTTCGTTTCGGAGTGCTCTCTCTCTCTCTCTCTCTCTCTCTCTCTCTCTCTCTCTCTCTCTCATCTTCTTTGTTTCATTAGTTCATTGCTTGACAATTCAATCCATTTATGCACAAGATTTCTATACCACATTTGAAGATTTCTCGCTTGGATTGTGGAAAAATGTTCTGGGTTTTCTTTGTTTGATGTTTTTCTTTTTCTTGTTTCAATTTGCGTTGCTTGTGAAGACCTAGAGTTACAAAGATCGTATCAGGTTCATTCTGCTGGATTTCTATTTTTGAGATGAAACAACAGAATAGAGATGTTTTGTTCTTCTGGACCATTTTTTAACACCTGGGCATTGATGAAGAATTAAGATTACTCACCTCAATGATTTCTTTGTATTTCTTTGTTCAAGAGGTTTTGAAGTTTAGTAACTTTTCTGTAAACCGCATTATATGTTTATGGCGTGTTAAGAGTTTCACAGACTCTTGATACTGTGGAATCCACTACTCAGATTAGGTTTAGCCTTCATCTATTTATGAAGGAGAAGAGTTAGTTTTTGGTATTCTAGAGAGATGTGATTCATTGTATTTGATCAAGTTTAGAGTTAGAATTAGTTTAGTTGAAGAATAATGTTACCTTAGGATTGTATCTTTTCTCTTTCTATATATTTGGCTCCATATGGTAGAGGGTTTATGTGCTATGTTACCCGGATACGGCAAGGATACGGGACCGACACGGTGTGGACACGGCATTTACACTTAAAATGGAAGTATCCGACACGGATACGGCACCCATTTTGAAGTATCCGGGTATCATAGTTTATGTGCATGTAACGAGTAGAAAAGAAAAAAATAAAGAATAAAGATTATTTTTTGAAGAGAAAAGGATGTCTTCATCATTTTGGTGTGGTGCGCATGAGCGAAAGGTAAGAGAGATTTTGGTTTTGTTCCTCTTTCTTCTATCTATTCTTCATTGATTGGACCTACAATGGTGAGAATGTGTGTGGTCGGTCTTGTTGGCTGTGCGGTGAAAAGTTTTGTTTATAGAGGTGTGAGATCGAGGTCACGATCGTGGGAAGTGTTTTAGTACTTCTGTTGTGACATTTTTCTAACAACACTTGGCACAATTCGATAGGAAAGAAATCGTTGAGCTTGGCTCGAAAGTAGGGATGATTCTCTAGGAGAAAATTCGTTGGGTTTGACTCAGATTAGGTAGCAAGGACGATTCACTGGGGAGAGAAGTTTTCTAGATCAGCTCAGATATTAGAGAGAAATCGCTTATCTCATCTTGTGAGAGTTCACTCTCGTCCCATTTTAAAGAATCTTCCACCATGATCTTTTTGCTGCTTGGCATGGAAGATACTCGCTGCAAAATTTTCCATTTCGAAAATGACTTGCACAGTAAACCCTTTCATCACTGGCCTCGCTATTGCTTTCACCACAATATTACTTACGCTACGAAATTATTCACTGTGATTTGACTGCTTGTTGTCGCGGTAGCCTAACAGCAGTAACTTGTTCTTGTCCATAAAGTACATGTCTGTGAGAGATTTCAACCAAAAAGGTGGGCAGTGACTCAAGTTTCTACTTTTTACTAAATTTATAGAATTTGTGCATGGAGTTGTACTTTTTAGGGCACGAGCTCTAGGATGTCGCATACGGAGAGAGCATAAAATCGCTGCAGGATCCCACATTGAGGACAAAGTGGAATGCCAAAGTCGGTAGAGTATTGTACCCGGTCAAGCAATAGGTGGGGGACGACATGTTTGTTCACAACATGGATGCAATGACATCGAAGCAAGTGTGGTACATGTGTTGTAAGGTTGTTCTCAAGGAAGAACACCTTTTAGCTTCAACTCTTGCAAAAGAAGATTGGGAGCCTAAAACAAGGAAAATTCTCCATTTTAGAGTATTTCCTATGCATGAACTCGTACAGATAGTTGTCCTTTTTGGATTTATAGAATAAGACCTCGAAGTCCAAGCTGAGGAGACTCTTTATCAATGGCTAGAACTAAAGAACCGGGTGTATCTGGCTCCCGTTGCCAGATGGGTGATGAAATCCTAAGTGGATGAATTAAATTTTTTTCTCAAAGCTATGAGATGATGTTGTAAAATGACAAAACCAGAGTGCTATCGATGAAAAGGAGGCTATATTTTTCAGGATGGTAAGGGCAAACATTAAGGAAATTCCGAGTCAACAAGTAGTAAACTCAAATCAAAATATGGGGGAAGTTTCAATGGCCACGCTAAGGATGGTTGGAGGACACATGGCAAGCAGGCTAAGAAGTCTTACTAAACCCTATGGAAAACAAGGTAATCGGTCTGTTATGATTAAACCTATTTCTTTTACTTGTACCAACTGGTTCACCATAATAAAAACACCAACTGATTAGTGGCGCTTCAATAAACGGGGTTGGACATTGACTAGGTAGTACTATTTCTGGGCTCTTTGCAAGTAACTACAGATTGAAACTTGTACCTACATAAGGTAATTCTGCAATTGAGGGCTCGAGGAATAAAAGAACCAGTGAGCGGATGTAAAGGTTGCAACGGCCATGACAAGGGCAACTGGAAGACACGGGAAATAAATAAGAAGTCTCGGTACACTTTGCACATAACTGAGTGAAACTTGTACATGCAAAAGTTAATTCTGCCATAGGGGGCTCCAAATGTAAAAGAGTTAGCGAGTTTGGAGGTAGCAAGCTACGAGGAAGAGTGGGATCTCTAGGCTAATTACACTTCCACTACTGAAGACGTGGATACTTCCATAGAGACTAACACAAAGGTGGTTGAGGAGATAACCTTGACAATTGTGTGTGATCTGGTGGCCTTGGATAATTGTGAAAAAAAATGTGGTTTCTGGAATTTATGTTAAGAGTGTAACGATTGATTACATGAATAACTGGTTCATGGATTTTGGTATTTGGATTTTGGACCACGTGACAGGCACTGAAAAGTTTTAGAGAATGTATCCATGTGATTGGAATTCAATGGTTCTGACTGCGGACAACTTACAACACCTTGTGAAGCACATAGATGATGTGGACATTGCAAAGTGATTTGGCAAAGACTACTATGTAAGGTCTTGTAGTCATCGAAATCATGAAATGAAAGGATGAGATAAAACATGTGACTGAGGAAATTTTGGAGCCAACCTCACAAGATGAGATAGACGTGGTCCAAAGATCCATCAAGTTTGAGACATTTCGCAGTAGTCTACCATGTATTTTGTTATATTTTATTTTTTAATAGATAATGAGAATTTTGCATTTATTAGGCAAAGTTTGCAAACAAGAGTGAAAAAATTTCCCTAAGAGCGATACAAACAAAAGTATCCATCAAGAGAAAAAAAGAAAATGACAGAAGCAGATCCCCACTATGGATTTAAAACCATCTAATCCTTCATTAGCCACAGTCTATGTAACAATGACACCGACACGGGTGTCAGTGTCCGACACGGATACAAGGTGTCCGACACGACAACCTAAAAAAATCCGATACGGAGACACGTCCGCACATTTATTTATTAAAAGATATTATATATATGAATGCTTAAAATTATTAATAAAATAACAAAAAATAGAAAATAAAGTAGAAAATATTTATTAGTCTATTGTTGTATGGAGGATGGAACACACCAACCTGCTTTTCGAAATCAATTTTATATTAAAAATTATTAAAACAAGGGGTGACACAGTCACGAGTGTCCAGATGTGTGTCGGGAAGTGTCGACACACTTGTCCGGGTGTCGAGGTGTCCGACACGGCAAAAAACCCTAAAAGTGCAGTGTCTTTGTTACATAGGTCACAGTCATCCACTAGACAAATCTTCTAGCTTAAACTCTCTAAATCCTTCAAAACATACAACCACCCTTTAAATCTGCCTAGAGCTGTGTAAATCTCCTATAACCCCGGACTTTGATTATAAAAAATCTAGTTGTTGCTGCCTTCCAAATTCCCCAACACATTAGCAAAAGGAAGAATCTTCCAAAGTATTTGTCTGTCCTGTTGCTTTAGTCCTTTGTAGGTCATCTCGACCTCTCAAGCCGTTTTTGTGTTCTCTTTGGGCAGTTGCCTCTTAATAAATGATATATTTATCAAAACAAATGAAGAGAATACATCAATGGTGTCTATAAGAAAGACCCAACAACATTCACAAAGGGAAAGGAAGAAACTCCACATCACCCAAGCAAGCTTTGCAATGCATGAATAGATGGTTGACTCTTTCTCTATGCTACTTACTCATTGTGCATATACCAAGTATCGTCATCCTACAATGATTAAGATGATGAACAGTCAATATCTTGTCCCAGACGACCGTCCAAATGAAGGCCTCCACTACAAAGAGACTAGATACCCCAAATAGACTCTACACACGATCTCTACCCCCAAAAGCCTACCAATCAATAATATAAGGAATGCATAGAGAAGATTTCTTTTGGATCATCTTTCCAAACACGTATTATTCACAAAATTAAGCTGAACCTGATCATTTTTCAAGGCATTTCAGAAACACAACACATTCCTTAATCTCCCTAGATAATAAATTTCTTTTAAAAACCAAAACCAAACAATCTCTTCACTTCGTCTAACAAAGAATTGATCCACAAATAATTCCTTAATAGGAGTCAACCTCTATAGATGCAGACACACCTCATATAATTGCCCACCCAACATCAATCATCTTCCCAAAACCTAATCTTCTCATGTTCCCCACATTAAAGGAAACAACATTAAGAAATTCTCCATAAAGACACACCTTTTACTATGCCCACCGACAAAGCAACCTCCTTGCAATCCTAATTCTTGGGAAGAACCCCATATTTATGATCAAAATTCTCCTCCTCAAATCATTGTCTTCATCTCCACAACCATTTTCCAAAAATCGCCTTGTTCATTACTTTCAACTTAGGCTTACATGCCAACTTCCACTCCACCAATTGGCAACTCTTTTTCGACCCTCTACCATTCCAATAAAAGTCTCCATTCTTTCCATACACTTAACAGTAGAAGCTGACATCTTGAAAAGAGTCATAAAGTAAGCAAGAAGGCTTGTTAAGGTGCTTTTTATCAACGTTAGTCTCCCACCAAATGATAATATTCTTTTTCCAACATGCCATCTTCCTTTGAATCCATTCAATCATTGAGTCCAAAATGCTTTTAGAAATGGTTCGAATCTCCAAAGGAAAACCAAAATAGGAGACGGGATATTGCCCAACATACAACCCAAACACCTTACAAAATCTTCTAACATGCCCCCTTAATCCTCCCAATGTTGATAATTAGTCCGAGGACTGCACAGTACCTCAAAACATTTAAGAATGCCTCTTAGAGTTGCATTTCTTCTCTTGAAGTGTCTAAGGCGAATTGAAGGTACAACTCCATAGGACCATCCTCACCACTCTAAAACCAAAATCATTTGATTTACCTCTATTTCACATTATAACTCATTGTAGATGGTGCAAATTGTATAGGTCTACATTCATGCCACGTGGATCCACCATAAGTGACATGACAAGCATAGTCAGCACGGGGGATCGAGAGTCAAGGTTCTAAACTTCGACTTCGCCTTACACTCCGGTCAGTTAAAATTCGGAATTAATTCAGGGAAGTTCAATTCGATTTAGAGAATTTCTGTAAAATTCGCTAACTTAAAGAAGTTTAAAGATTTTTTGCCAAAATGAGAGAAATGATATTAATCTTGCTTAGGTTGCTCTAAATTGTTGTTTTTATGATATAATAAGTTATAAGTGTTTTATCATACTTGTTTTATCATATCCTTAAAAATCAATGTGTTTTATTAACGTTTTGCTAAAAATTCTCCAAACTTCTCTAAGTTAACTGTTTACTTCGAATTAAATGAATTAATTCGACAAATTTATGCAATTTTTGTACTAAAAAGGCTAAACTTCGATAAATTAGCCAAATTTTTACTGTTTACTTCGACTTAATTCGGCGATTTTTTTAAAATTTTTTAATACATGTACGTCAAAATTCGGAATTAATTCAGCTAATTTTGCCGAATTTTGTCGAATTTTAAAACTATGTCGAGAGTATCTGGGATTGGAGGCCAAGAAATGAGATTTCGACTTGCAAGGTGACGCCTTCTACATCTCTCTTATACAAGGCGTTGCTTCCTTGGGTCGCTGTGGGAGAGAAGCATTGATGACACTGATACTTGTCGAAGCCATTACAAGTCATGTCAACCTAGGATCCGATTCTAACAAGAGACTTTTGTCAACATAGAAAATTATGGGGAAGGGGCTTTCTGGTCTTTTCCTATTTTCCAAACCTATAAATAAGGCCCCTTGGGCATAGGAATGGGTAGTAAATTCACCTATTACACCCTCAACTGATCTCTCTCCCTCTCTCTCTCAAACTTTCCTTCCCCATACTTGCTAGTGTAATGATGCCCGAACGACCATTTACTTGGTTTAGGCGAGAGTAGGGGCCATCTTCGAGAGGAAGTCCAAAAAAAGAGCAATAAGACGAACATGATGCATGCATGGATGCTTATTCAATTAGAAAATGAGGGAAAATATGCCGTGGTTGAGTTTGAAGAACAACACAAGCATGGGCTTGTACCTCGATCTCAAGTGTATCAATTGAGGTCAATCAAAATATTGAACTTGCCCAAGTTGGTTTGATCGATAATATGCGTTCTTCAAGAATGTGATCAAATGAAATTTTCTCATATATGCATAAAGAAGTTGGAGGGTCTCAAAACCTGAATTTCACACGATCAGATTTTGATAATTTTGTACAAAATAAGGCATATTGAGTTTTTGAACAAAAGAGATGCTTGACTTCTTTTAAATTATTTTAAGAGAATGCGAAAAAGAAAACAATTCATTATTTTACTTGATACAAGTGAAAGACAATAACCAAATAACTAGTTGCTTTTAGTGTGATGTTGGGTCAATGATAGACTATAGTTTTTTTGGTGATATTGTATGCTTTAACACAACATACAAGATGAATGGCTATGATATGGCATTTGCACCAATTGTCGGAGTGAACAATCATGGTCAGGCTATCTTCTTTGGTCGTGGGTTATTGCATGATGAAACTACATAGTCATTCATATAGTTATTTGAAACATTTTTAGATGCAATGGGAGGAAGACATCCAAAGACGATTTTTACAAATCAAGCTATTTCAATGTCCAATGCAATTAGAATGGTGTTTCAAGAAACGCATCATCGTCTATGTTTATGGCATATTTTTTAAAATGTCATTAAACACATATCTCGTATTTTGTAGATTTCATTCATTTACATCCGATTTCAGGGGTTACATTTATGACAATGAGACAAAAGATGAGTTTCAATCATGTTAGGAAGATTTGCTTCAAAAGTATGGATTGGTAGAAAATGAATGGTTGCTTGCTTTATACCAAATGTACAAGAAATGAGCACAAGTTTGTGGGCGGGGACATTTGTGTCTGGGTTTATTAACTACTTAAAGAAGTGGAAGTATAAAAATTTATTTAAAGAAATATTTTTAAAAGATCATTGATCCTAGAAGAGTTTGTGGAACAATATGACAAAACAGTGAATAACCGACATGATAAGGAGGTATTTGAAGATAATAGATCGAAGCAAACAAAACCAAACGTGTTTACAAAATGGGAAATAGAACGAGCATCAAAGATATACACTAGAAAACTTTTAATGAATTGTAATAAAAGATATTGAAAATTATAAATCTGTGTATACAACTTGATAGTGACAATGGGACAATGCATTTCTACAAAATATCATCATTTAGTTGTAATAGGACACGCATTGTTACCTTTATCCCTATAGATGACATAGTGAAATGTAGTTATAATAAATTCGAATTCACAATGAAACTTTGTGCTTATGCATCAAAGTTATGTCGTGATTTAAACGTCGTTGATCACCATCTCAGTACTATTTGAAAAAATGGACAATGGATGCAAAAGCTATTTTTGTGTTTGACGCTTGTAGAGAATCAATAAAAGTTGACTTAGACTCCTCTTTGTCTGCGAAATATAGTGAGTTGTCCCACATAGATCAAATAAAGAACAAAAGTGAAAGTACACAACTTTCTCATTGGCCAATTTTGTTTGATAATGTTTGTATAAGTGTGTAACTAAATCAATTGACAACATCAGATCAATGAAAAGAGTTTTTTTTGTTTTTTAGTCTTAGTTTTTATTTTTTTAATGTTTTGGGTGTCTAAGCAAACAACTTGATCAGTCATAATGAGAGAATTAGACACCAAAAACATTAAAAAAAACTAAGACTAAAAAGCAAATAAAAACTCTCTTCACTGATCTGTTGTTGTCAATTGGTTTAGTTACACACTTATTCAAGCAATATCAAACAAAATTGTTAAGCCCATGATGAAGCTGTGTACTTTCGCTTTTGTTGTTCTTTCTGTGGGCTATGTAGGACAACTCACTATATTTCGCAGACAAAGGAAAGTCTAAGTCAACTTTTATTGATTCTCCACAAGCGTCAAACACAAAAACAACTTTTGCATCCATTGCCCACCATTTTAAATAGTTTGAGATGGTAGATCAACGACATTTAAATCATGAAATAACTTCAAATCATGAGCACAAAGTTTCCCTGTGAATTCGAATTTCTTACAACTACTTTTCACCGTGACATCTACAAGGACATAAGTAACAGTGTGACTCCTATTACCACTAAATGATGACACTTTGTACATATGCATTATCATTATCAAGTTGTATATGCAGTTCTATAATCTTCAATATCTCTTCTTGGAATTTATTAAAAAGTTTTTGGATTATATCTCTGATGCTCGTTGTTCTACTTCCCATTTTGTAAACAAGTTTGGTTTTTTTTTCCTCGAACAATTATCTTCAAATACCCCATTATCACGTAGATTACTGCTTTGTCATATTGTTCCACAAACTCTCGCAGGATCAATGATTTTTTGAAATATTTCTTTAAATAAATTTTTATACTTATACTTGTTTATGTAGTTGTCATACTCGCACACAAATGTCCTCGTCCATAAACTTGTGCCTATTTCTAGCACACTTGGTACAAAGCAAGCAACCATTCATTTTCTATCAACCCATACTTTTGAAGCAAATCTTCCCAACATGATTGAAACTCCTCTTTTGTCTTATTGTCATAAATGCATCCCCTGAAATCGAATGTAAAAGAATGAAATCTACAAAATACGAGATATTTATTTAATGATATTTTGAAAAGTATGCCACGAGCATAGATGATGATACGTATTTTGAAATATCATTATAATTACATTGGTCATTGAAATAGCTTGATCTATAAAAATCGTCTTTGGTTGTCTTTCTCCCATTGCATCTAAAAATGTTTCAAACAACCATATGAATGACTATGTGATTTCATCATGCTATAACCCACAACCAAAGAAAATAATCTGGCCTTGATTGTTCATTTCAACAATTGGTGTATATGTCATATCATAACCATTCGTTTTGTATGCCATTTAAAGCATATATCACCAAAAAACTATAGTATATTTGACCCAACATCACACCAAAAACAATTGGTTAATCGGTTGTTGTTCACTCGTACCAACTAAAGAATGAATTGTTTTCTTTTTGCATCCTCTTAAAATAATCTAAAATAAGTCATGCATCTCCTTTCTTCAAAAAACTCGATGCGTCTTCTTTATACAAAGTTATAACAATCTGATCATGTGAAATTGAGGTTTTGAGATCCTCCAACTTCTTTTATGCATATATGAGAAATTTCATTTGATCTCATTCCTGAAGAGCGCATATTATGATCCAACCAACTTGGGCAAATTCAATATTTTGATGTCACTTCAATAGATGCACGTGAGATTGAGGTACAAACTCGTAGTTGTGTTGTTCTCTAAACTCCATCATGACATATTTTTCATCATTTTCTAATTGAATACGCATCCATCCATTGCATAATGTGCGTTTTATTGCGCTTTTTTTAGGACTTCCTCTTGGATTTTTTTCTCGAAACCTGCACAAAAACAAGAAAACAAACTTTTACGAATTATTTCATTGTTTCCGTAAACTAAATCCAGTAGACCTTGCATATAAATTGTAAAATTCAACTCCTTCATCTTCTTTTTTGAAGGCCATGCCAAATATTTGTACTTTTATCCCCATTACTCTCTGTACTCATCGGAATATTCCCCCAATAAGCATTTCTGACTCACTTGAATTTTTCATCTTTACAAATTTGCTCTGTTATGTTATTATCTTCTAGATATTCTTTACCTTGTCTCTCCATCTTCTAATACCACTAAATAAGAGTTGCATATAAATGATAGGCGTTTATATCAAGAAAGAAATGAAAGCAATTTTAAACAGAGCATGCAGCATATAATATCCACATGTATTATTTGGGTCAAAACTTAGCCCCTAAATCAAACATCTTTAGTAAGTGCTAATAACTTCAACAATTCAATCTCAAACGATGAGAAAATCTAGTACTACTTTATCTGAAGAAGGTATTAATTCGCACACAAATGAAGTGTTAAGGAAAAAAATGATCAACAAACTCTCAAAGCTTCTGATTTAGGAAACCAGTTTGCTCTAGAAAAAAACACTCCAAAGGGTTATAAACACAGAAACCTGCTCTGTTATTTACGACTGCTCTGCTATTTAAAAGAAAAATAGAACAAAGTCTACACTGTATTCACCACCACTAACTCCAGATGCAGCAGATATAACGATTAACAAAAGTATTTTCTTTTTCTCTTCTGGTGGGTAAGCTAGGATTGAACCGGTAACCAGATGGTTGCAATACAGAACGAAGAGCCCAAATCAAAGTTGTTAGCCACACAGATAAATCCAATATCACTATCAACTTCTTGAATAAACCTTTAACAAAGACAAATTTAAAGAAGATAAAAACCTCACAACACAAGCTCAATGATAATTAACCAAAAATTAAGCCTTAATGAACAAAAAAGCATAAAAAAGGGTGATGGACAGAAATATGGCCACTTCGGGAGTTAAAAATAGTTAATTGTTTCCAGTAATGGCTTCACCTTTTCAAGAGCAGAACATAATGAATATGAACAAAGTTGAGAACAAGTTTTGCTTACCCAAAAGTAAGCAAAGGCACTAACAGTTCCCCTAAAAGCAAACAAATCACCACTTTTTTCAAGATAATCACCAAACTATCTCAGATAGGAGAAAATATTGGATGGAAGGAACTTCCATCAGAAGTCTATGAAATCTCAAAAATAGAAAATTAAGTAGTTGCTTCACACTTTTCCGCTAAAGTTGAATGCTTTATAGATCATAGAATGGGAAGTGAAAGGGAGGAATGACAGAAACTTCCACTGAAAAGGTCCCATGAGCGCAAACTTGTAATCTCCATGGGAGAAAGAAACCCATATATACGAAAATATATTCCAGAACCTTCGTTGAGGCGTTACAGTTTTCTGTTTTTTGTTTTAATCAGTAAACTTAAAAAAAAAATCTAAAAATAAGAAGAAAAAAAAAAGAATAAATGAGAAAACACATACTTGGCCTGCTCTATTCTGGCACTGGCAAGGAGAGGTGGCAAGCGTAGAAGGCCTGTGAGCGAAGAGGGCTTTTAAGGTGCCGATTTCGGAGATTCGGTCAATGTCAAAGAAATGGACTTTTAACAGAGGGAAGTGAAGTTTTTTTCCCTTGAAGGAACGTCTGAAGTTTTTTTTTTCCTTGGAGGAACGTCGTTTTCAATAGGAAGAACATGACAAAGGAAGAAGCTGGGGAAGGAAGAAGACGACAATGGAAGGAGGAAGAACGTCGCTCAAAAGTTTCCCTTTGTTGGTAATGCCTCAATAGGGGAAATTACTTTAATATAAAAAGTAACCGAGGTTTGACGGGAAATATATTTTTTATTTTAAAATTTATTATAAAAAGTAACTGAGGTTAAGTGCCACCTTAACCTAAGGAGGATAGCAGATGCTTAACTATAGAAGCAGGACCCCTGGATCAAAAAATTTCTCCTAAGATGCCCCATATATGGATGTGGATACTAACACTAGTAAGGGAAAATGGGATATTAATCTGCCTTTTCCCTAAATCCAGGACACAGATATAAATACAGGTATCCCATCCAATATGTCTGTCATGCATTAGTTTTTTATTTTTTAAACTAAGCATTCACTTTCTTATATACACAGTATGAAATGTAATGAAACCCGTAATATTTTGAAGATTTTTGTAATAAGAGCTGTTATAACATACCACTTAAAGATTTTTGCGGACAAAACAAATGAAGAAATTTTCACGAGCTAAGAAAATTTAAGATTGAAGTATCCATGTAGTATTCGGTTCTAGTGTCAGTATCGTATCGCGTTAGATACGGGTACGCTAGGCATGTTGAATTATCCAGGTATCATGGCCAGAAACCATTCATCAAAGAAGTAATTCTTATTCCCTTCTCTTTTCAAAGGAGAATTGAATTATGTTAAAGTACCCTCCGAACCACATCTACTTCCAACGATTATAAGCCAACTCTAACTTACTCCAGAGAGAAGGCATATCACTTACCTCCGTAGGCCCCATTGCCAAAAGGAACCAAAGAAACTTGTTATCACATTTTTTAAGGACCGAAATAAAGAAAGATACCCACAATCATGTCCACCTTCGAGTCCTACATATTAGCATCTTATTCGATAACCCCACCATCGGAAGATTAACCCAATTCACTTGCCAAAATCCCCAGACATCTGAAATTAAGCACCCATTGATATTCTCCATTTTTTCTTGCAATACAACAAACTCTGCCTTATAATTTGGCATCATGTTTTTAACTGCTGATATTCGAATCAAACTCCATTCCTTCACAGAATTCTGTGTAAAAGAATCAAAGAAACCTCCAATCGATAATGCAGATTACTCATCTCTCCTTCCAGCCTCCACCTCAGAAGTTTACGCCCTTAAAGGAACATCCCCACTACATTACCTGCATGTGTCCTTGAAAAGCCCCTCATCCCATGAAAGTGAGACACAGATGCAGTTACCAACAAGGAAACAATGAGTAGGAATATCACAGCAAATTCCAATATCCATTTTGTCAATCTTGGGAAATGTCTATATATTTCTTGTAGTGCTTGGCAGGCACAATTTTGTGATTGTTCGCATTAAACTCAGGATAATTTAATGGCTTGAATGCAAGGCATGAAGAATTACCACAGTGGTTCCTTAAGCATCATGTTAGTTCTTCCACCTGATTTGTTTTCTCATTTTTTTCTTGTTACAGAAGTTCCTGATTATTTCTTTGGATGTTTTCTCATACAGGATTTAAAAGGAAACTATCATTGCTTATGGTATGCTAACCAAATTATATTACCGACTGTGTGAACTCTTTCTATGCAGAGAATACCGAAGCAATAGGACTGCTCTCTTTGATGGCATTGAGGAGGGCGGAATCAGAGGCACCTCGTACTCCTCCCATGAAATTGATGAGCATGACAATGAAGGAGCTATTGATGGATTGCAAGATAGGGTCAATCTACTGAAGACAGTAAGTTCGTCTTGGTAGATAACTCTTTCTTGTCCTAATTAATGGAATGGTTGCAACTTCTGTTCTATACACCGTCTGTGGCCGTATGTGCTTAGTGTCACAAACTGCATGTGGATTAGTTAAATTGAAACATGCATACTGCTCCTTTTGTTTCACTGGCTTTTAGTGAAATTCATGGTTTTAAATATCCATTGATCGTTTTCATACGCTGCCGGCTTTTGCAAATTGCAAAATTTGTTTGCAATTATTGTAACTCTACTATTTTTAATGCAAATATGTGTGGTAATTTGTGCAACAGTAGAGTCTTGAAAGATTTTGGTACTTCAGGTAATTTGGATGACTGAACCAGTGTTTTAAGACCCAGATCAGCCAGGCTGGTTGAACTGATGAACTGGCCCCTTGACTGGTCCAGTTGAACATCGATCCAGATAGTTGTTGAAAACCGTGTTGTTTTTTACAAACCGTTCCACAGAATCAAACCACCCGAGTCCATCCATAATGTTAAAAGCCCGTCTTTGTTGGTTTTTCCATTTTTCAGGGAAGTTGTTTTGTCCTTGTGCGATGGCGAAATGACTCGACACTGTTTTTCCTATTTAATACCTTGGATTAGGCTAAAACTCTAAAAACCTAAAAGGTTTGAGGGCTTCGGCTGTGGAGCTTGTAGTTGGAATATTGAAGGAGAAAATCAATCCCAACTATTCCAGCTTTCAATATAAAAAATCTTTCCTATTCTTCTCAAATCATTTTTTCCAGTTTATTCTCACTTTTTGTTTCATTTTATTTCCAGTTTTGTTCTATTCTTCTGCCCTTCGATTATACGTTGTTCCTTCTCATTTTTTTCTTCTTTTCCTTTTGATCTTTTCTTCTGTCCTTCAATGTTTTTTCCATTTCATTCTATTTTTTTTTTCCAACATCTCTGGTAATGTGAACTATAAGTATACTGCCTTCACCAAGTTCCATCAAAGATACTGCAAACAGCCTCATTTATTACAGCCCACCATGAGCATGATTGGTCTATGAAGTTGAACCACGAGATGAGGTAAGAAATGGCTACTGACAGTGAGAAATACAGCTGAAAGCTTGGAAATGCAGATGATGTGTAAAATCTAGCATTCGAAAAAACTCCGTGAACTAGACAACAAGTATATGTATTATTTAGAAAATGTTCAGGCTAAGATCGGTTTTTGAAGAAATAGATTTATTTTTCATAAAGAGTCCATTTTTTGTGGATATTTGATCTACTCGTTCAACTTGGTGGAGTCAACTCAAAGGCCTGGAGAAGCCTTCCAAGTTCACAAAATTTCTAAGATTTTGGATTTACACACTGCGAACATAGGTCCAATATAAGATGATTTAAAGATGGCATATACCAGTAACTACTGTTGATGTGATGCGTAAATTGGTCAACCCAGCCGGTTGACCCAAATCGACCTGGTCCAATGCTTATATCGGTTCATTACCAGGCCAGGTCTAAAAACAGTGGACCTTCCTGGTGCATTGAGTGGAGAGAACTATTCTTTCCTAACTACTGTTTGCTTAGCGTTGCATCCCCTTTCTCAAGCATTAATTATAGTTTTTTCTGAACCTCAAAGCTGCATCTCTGGTACATGCTTTATGAATTTGCAATCTCTCCAAAAGCAAATCTTGATAAATTTGACACTTTTCTTTCAACAGTTGACAGGTGATATACATGAGGAGGTAGAGAGTCATAACCGTGTGCTAGACCGAATGGTATGTCAGCTGGAGTCATATCAATCCATGATTTCACCAATTACTTGAAAATGGTTTCTTATATTATCTTTTTCATGTCGATCGTATTCCTCACCCAGGGCAACGATATGGATGCATCAAGGGGAGTCCTCTCAGGAACTATGGATCGGTTCAAGATGGTAATTAAACCACATTCCCTCTTTTCTCTAATTTTCTTCTTTCTGCTATGTTGCCCTGTTGCTGAGGACGGTGAACTTGCTACTAATGTAGGTGTTCGAGACCAAGTCAAGCCGGAAAATGTTTACACTAGTGGCATCTTTCGTGGTCGTCTTCTTAGTCGTATATTATCTGACCAAGTAATCAATCTACTTGTGGAATTTACTAGGACACAATCGCTAGGTTTATAATAACTGGAAAGACTTCCTCCTAAATACAGCTAGTATCCTCCTCCTACAGACAATTCTAGCATCCCCCTGTATGATATTTCCACGTGCTGAATCTCTCCAATTATCTCACTATATAAGATTGAATATTTGACTGCAAGGAATGGATTGCAGTTTCTCATTTCCTACATCTACATTCTTCTTTCAATCACGGAACATGGATGCTTTTCAAAAAAAAAAAAATCTTTTTTTTAGTTTTTTCCCTTCTTTGGTCTTCTGGTTGTATTTTGGTATTCAACTGATATCTTCCTCCACCCTGAGTTATAAATTATAGCCAAATGCACTTGTGCCAGTTTACAGCTTTGATGATCATGGTTTTAAAATTCGACAAAATTCAGCGAAATTGGCCGAATTAATTCCGAATTTTGACTGACCGAATCAAAGCGTACATGTATTAAAAAATTTACAAAAAATTGCCGAATTAATTCGAAGTAAACAGTAAAAATTCGGTTAATTTCTCAAAGTTTAGCCTTTTTAGTACAAAAATTGCATAAATTCGTCGAATTAATTTGTTTAATTCGAAGTAAACAGTTAACTTGGAGAAGTTTGGAGAATTTTAGCAAAACATTAGTAAAACACATTGATTTTTAAGGATATGATAAAACAAGCATGATAAAACACTTGTAACAACCTAAGTAAGATTAATTTCGTTTTACTCATTTTGGCAAAAAATCTTTGAATTTCTTTAAGTTAGTGAAGTTTTACAAAAATTCTCTAAATTGAATTGAACTTCTCCGAATTAATTCCAAATTTTAACTGACCGAAGTTTAAGGCGAAGTTGAAGTTTAGAACCTTGTTGATGATCCCTTGTGATTTCTTGCCCCATGCCTGACAACTTCTTCATTTGTGCCATGGTGAAACAGAAGTAGGATATCTTTAGCTGCCGAGGCAAAGAGTTTTGAACTTAAAACCATTTGATAGGGCACATTAGTGATCTTGTTCCTGCATCACACACTTGTTATGTACAATGCTGGACCCAATGTCTAGTCTCCGAACCTGTAATAGGATGTCTGCCATACAACCCGCTACAATTCAATGCATTGCAGGTTGTAGTAGTAAGACTTTCTTGTGTTTAACAAAATTGGTAAGACCCCTCTTTGACCGTTGGTCAACATTGTTGACCTAACGAGCCTGTGAATCCCATAAACCACCACGGCAAGCATATTCTCAAGTATAAGGTTATTTAATGGACAACTGTTTTGCTTCCAAGTGCTAAGAATGTTTGAAGTGTCAGGCTTTTTAGGGGAGACTTCAAAATGAAATTTTTTGTGGGGGTTGGGATGATAAGCGCCTCTTGTGTACCATCGGCATATATCTGTAGGGAGTGTTTGGATGCAGGGCAAGTAATGTCTTTATTGAGGATAAGACAAGGGATACTTAATCTGTCTTTTTTCCTTGTTGGGAAAAGAAGCGATGAGGGATGCAAAATCCACAAAAAAACAGGCTGGTGGAACCTATTTAACCAGGATGATCGGGGTGCTTATTTGAGTAGGTTCCTCTCGTTATCCTGTAGCCAAATACGCATTTAAATCCTTCCTACTCTTGGCAAAATAGAAGTTCCTTACAATCAGTAATAGAATGAAAATACTTCGGATCTGAACACCTGCAAGGCTAAGCTCTGTTCAAGCCCTACCTGTGCCACCATGCGGTTGACATGCAGCAACTGGAATCACAGTGACCACCTAGATTCTCTTACGCCATAATGACTGGATCATATACACTAATGCCAGTTTACAGCTTCGACCACCTAGATTCTCTTACGCCATAACGACGGGATCATACACTAATGACAGTTTACAGCTTCGACGATCCAGTTGCTGTTTATAAACCTTCAGATAAAATAGTTCATTGTAAGTTAAAAAGGGTCAGGCTCAAGAGCCCCCCCACATGGAGTTTGGCCAATCACTAGGTGGACCTACACCAAAAATCAGCCTGATGTTCTACTTCAGCATTTGATCATCATCACCCAACAATCCAATTAAAGAAAGAAAAAGGAGAAAACCTCACCGACCAGGTGTTACAGGCCAAGAAAGCACCATTTTTTTTTCTGTAAAAAACGATTAAGCAGAGGTTTCTATAGCATAATTATGCAAACAAACATGCCCTAAGGAGGGCCCATGGTACACGGACCTTGGCAAGGTGGGGAAAGTACTAATCTCGAAATGATCACACGTATTCGAGTATCCAAACACACCTTAACAAGTTGCCAAATTTTTTGAACTCATTAGTCACCATGTCAACTCGTCCGAGTCAAATTACTATGTTGATCTATCCGAGTTAAATCGACTGGCTGGTTTTCATAAAACCTAGAAACAGAAAATAAAGAGAAGAAAAAGTTCTGGAACTTCTTCAGTTCTTCTCCCATCAATGGCGGAAAACCTGTTTTTAGGGCTACCACCTCCTTCTGCAACTCCTCCTCCTCCTCCACCAGTTGCAGATGAACCCACGAAGAACACTAAGAGTGGGTCTTCTCCAGCTCCCATTCTCAAGAGTGCTCTTAAGCGAGACAAACTTCCCGAACCACAGACCGAAGGTACGAGATTTTCTCTTTTCGCTCGATAAATCTAGGGTTTTGTTTTCATCTTTTGATAATCTGTTCCTCATTCTGCTTCAATTGCAGAAGATATGATACAGCTATCGATGATTATAATTTGACCTGAATTGTAGTTCCTTAGCGTTTCAACTCTTGATTTTTCAAAATTCTGGTGGCAAGAAATTAGAAATATCTTGCTTTATGGTTATTGAGCATCGATTTTTTGTAGTCTTGAATTGGCTTTTTATATTTTCTTAAGTTTTTGGAAATTGTTCTGATATGATATTATCTGATATCATCTACATATGCTAAATTTCTATTAAAACGGTTGTTAGGGTTTAAGAAGTACTCATCTGATTGATTTAACTTTCCCACTTTAATGGTTTTATGTTTCTTTATTTACCAGATTATAGAATTCATTACTTTACAAAAATTGATTGTTGAAATTTCTCAGCGGAAGCAGCTGTGCCTCAAAAGCGATTGAGATTCAAAACAACAGTGGATGCGTCTGAAACACAAGTGATAGAGGCGATGCAGAAGATATCATCACACATAAAGAATCCCACTAAGTTCAGCAAGGCATCGAAGCTTACCATGCAACTAATTCAGGCTGGCAGTGTTAAGCCAGGAACTAGTGATCACTTCTTTGCGATACTAGAAGCTGCAATGTCATCAACCACAGCTTGTACAGATCCTTCACTAAGAGCAGATTATCATGCCTTGTTTACAGCAGCTCAAGATGTTGCCAATGTAAGTATGATTCAAAATCTTGTTCCGGTAAGGTCTGATACAATACATTTCGAGAACCGTAATTTCAGTAATTTAAGTCTTATTTTTATAATATATGTGTTATATAAAACATATAAAAGAAAAACAACATATTTTTAGCTTAATTAAGCATTAAAACCATTTAATATAATGTCTAATCGTATATTTGCATATTGAGATTTGTTTTTTTCTTCTAATGTCTCATTTCTCTCGGTCGAGACTTTAAGGTATGTTTTGTCTCCTACCAGAACCCCTATTTAAGTAATTTGACCCTTTTTTTATAACACAAAAAAAAAATATAAACAACATGTTTTAGCTTAATTAGGCTTTAATAACTATATACATATATATAGTTGTGTGTGTGTGTGTGTGTTTATGTATTGAGAATAGGTTCTAGTAAAATTTGTATAGGGGTTCTCTTACTTTTTTTATTATTTTTGCTTGCAGTACTTCAGTAGGAAGCAGAAAAATAAGTTTACTACATGGACCATTAGGGCTGTGGTGGGGAATGATCTATACACAGACGACAGCTTTGTGGTACATAATTTCATCCTTGCTTTTACTAAGGTGTTTTAAATTTTGCAGAAGTTATAGGTTCAATAAAATTCTCAGTGTTAACTAAATAAGAACCCTATTTTAGAAAGTTTCGTGTTGACCTCCTGTACTTTTCTACAGTCGTCTCTGTATGAAACGTGCCATACATACACATTGTATGAACGCTATTGGGTTCTTTTGTTGTAATCTTGGATCGTAACCAGAATAAGAGATTAGGGTTAGAGATGGAAGAGAGGAGAGGAGAAGAGAATTGGGGAAAGAGGAGAAATCGTGTAGAGCTTAGAATAGCCTACACGATTTCACCCAATATATATATTAAGTGAAGTTTTACAATATTACAAGGGCCCCCTGTAGAATATAAGATATTACAAGTAGGTCCCTGACAACACTCCCCCTCAAGCTGATGCGAAGATATCTATCATGCCCAGCTTGGATAACAGGTGCTCTAAGATCCCTTTAGTAACACCTTTAGTTAACACATCTGCAACTTGATCAGCAGTATGGACATATGGTGTGCAAATAAGTCCCTGACCAAGTTTCTCTTTGATGAAGTGACGGTCTACCTCAATGTGCTTTGTCCTGTCGTGTTGAACTGGATTATGAGCAATGCTGATGGCTGCTTTATTGTCACAATACAGTTGCATAGACCCTTTGACAGGATATCCGAGCTCACTGAGCATAGTCTTCAACCATAGAAGCTCACATACACCATGAGCCATAGAACGGTACTCTGCTTCGGCACTGGAGCGGGCGACAACTAGTTGCTTCTTGCTGCGCCAAGACACCAGATTACCTCCCACATACGTGCAGTACCCTGATGTGGAACGTCTGTCAGTGACTGAACCTGCCCAGTCAGCGTCTGTATAAGCTTCAACTCGCAGGTGTCCATTCTTACTAAACAGGAGACCCTTCCCTGGAGCCCCCTTAAGATAGCGTAACACTCGGTGTACTGCCTCAAGATGTGGAGAGCGAGGGGCATGCATGAACTGACTGATGACACTGACTGCGTATGCAATATCTGGTCGTGTCAGGGAAAGGTAGATGAGACGCCCAACAAGTCTCTGGAACTGGCCTACATCAGCAATGGGATCCCCATCAACAGGATTCAGCCGATGTTGCTGCTCTATAGGCGTATCGGCTGGTTTAGCTCCCAAGTTTCCTGACTCTCGAAGGAGATCAAGTACATACTTTCTCTGTGAAATAAACACACCCTGCTTTGACCTCGCAACCTCAATGCCCAGAAAGTATCTCAAGGTTCCCAGATCCTTGATTTCGAACTCTGTGCCGAGGTATTTTTTCAATCTACAAACCTCATCTGAGTCATCTCCTGTGACCACGATATCATCCACATATACAATAAGAGCAGTAAGACGACCTTGACTTCTCTTAATGAAGAGAGTGTGGTCCGCCTGACTCTGCGAGTAGCCAATTTTCTTGACTGCGGAACTGAACCTCTCGAACCAAGCCCTTGGTGACTGTTTAAGCCCATACAAGGCTTTCTTCAGTCTGCATACAAGTTCCTTACTCCCAATCGGACTGAACCCCGGAGGACCTGTCATGTAGACCTCTTCCTCTAGATCACCATGGAGGAAGGCATTCTTGACATCCAACTGGTGGAGGGGCCAAGAAAAATTTGCCGCGAGAGATAACAGAACTCGAACTGAGTTCATCTTGGCCACTGGAGCAAACGTCTCCTGGTAGTCAATCCCATAAGTCTGTGTGTACCCTTCTGCAACGAGACGAGCCTTGTACCTGTCGATGCTTCCATTTGCTTTGTATTTCACTGTATATACCCACTTGCACCCCACGGGTTTCTTTCCTCTAGGCAATGGAACCAAATCCCAAGTACCATTCTTTTCTAGAGCTGTCATCTCCTCTAGCATGGCTGCTTTCCACTGAGGCTGGCTGAGGGCATCTGAGACACCGGATGGCAGAGCGACACTGGATAGGGAAGTAGCAAATGCCCTGTAGGATGGTGAGAGCTGTTGATAGGAAACAAAGTGAGAGATAGGGTGCTTGGTAACACAGTTCCGAACACCCTTCCGATGAGCAATAGGTACATCAATGTCTATGGGAAGGATAGTAGAAGGAGCAACAGACATATCATCATGAGGATCACTGAGGACACGATTACCTGGATCGAGTTGGATTTCCTGGCAGTGAGCTTGGATGGTGGACTGTTTCTCTTTTTGACGTTGTCTGGCATATGTCTTCAGCTGCGGATCCTGTGGCACAGTGTCAGTAGGAGATAAGGACAAGGGTACAGGAGACTCATCAAGCAAATCAAGGGGTACTGGTTGAGGAATCTCCCCCTGTGGAGGTATCGGACTCTCGTCAATACTCCCAAGCTCCCCCTGAAGAGAAGTCCGATCAACTGAGAAGAAGGGAAGACTCTCAAAAAATGTAACATCTAGAGAAACAAACCGACGACGGGTAGAGGGATGGAAACACCGATATCCCTTCTGAGTGGACGAATAGCCAAGGAACACACATCGGACGGCTTTCGGATCTAACTTGTCCTTCCTGTGATGGGCGTGAACATAGCAAACACAACCAAAGACCTTAGGTGGAATGGAGAACACAGGACAGGAAGGAAACAGGAGTGAAAGGGGAGACTTTGACCCCAAGACACGAGAGGGCATCCGATTTATCAAGTAGGATGCCGTCAACACAGCATCAGCCCAATAACCCTTGGGTACCCGAGTACCAAGAAGAAGTGCCCTAGCAACCTCCAGGACATGGCGATGCTTTCGCTCAGCGGTCCCATTTTGTTGAGGTGTATCGGCACATGAAGTCTGATGAAGAATTCCATGCTCTTCAAAGTAGGAGGCAAGGCCACTGTACATGTATTCCCCCCCATTGTCAGTGCGTAGGACTTTTAGGGTGGTGCCCAATTGATTGCACACCATTTTATGGAAGGTCTGAAAGATAGTATGCACCTCATTTTTTGATTTCATAAGGTAGATCCAAGTGTAACGGCTGTAGTCATCCACAAAAACCACAAAGTAGCGAAAACCAAAGATAGAAGTGGTGGGATTGGGTCCCCAAACATCAGAGTGCACAAGCTGTAAAGGAAACGTACTTTTTTTATTACTAGTCGGAAAAGACACCCGACATTGTTTTGCAAGTACACAAGTTTCACAGTTGAACTCAAAAAATGGAATAGACGCAAACTGAGGTAACAGACTCTTCATGACTGAAAGCGGTAAATGACCTAGCCTGTTATGCCATCGCATTAACAGGTCTTTATTAACGCTAGAACTACTGACATTGGCACTAGACTGATGTGCAACAGAATATGAAGTCGGCTGGCTATCGAGCAGGTACAATCCACCATCCTCACGACCACTGCCAATCATCCGCCTCGTCTCCAAGTCCTGAAAAACACAGTGAGTAGGAAAAAAGGTAACACTGCAATTTAGGCTCTTAGTAAGATGGCTAACAGAAAGCAGGTTAGTGGTGAATTTAGGAACATGAAGTACAGAGGATAAAGACAAAGTAGGTGTGGCAGAGATAGTACCCTTCCCTGAGATAGAGGAGAAGGTGCCATCGGCCACACGGACCTTGTCCTTACCTGAGCAGATATTATAGGTGGAGAAAAGGGATAGCATACCAGTCATATGATCGGAGGCACCAGAATCAATGATCCAGGAAGGACCAATGGGTGCCGTAGACACATGGTGGGCTGAATGGGATGTACCTGTCTGAGCAAAGGATGATGTAAGTGGGGAAGGGCCATCAAGCTGAGTAAGTAATTGTCGAAGCCTGTCAATGTCCATGCTAGAGAAGGTGTTGGACTGCCCAGAGGAAGGGGTCACATCAGAGGAATCTTGACTGGTGGCATGAGCAGCTGAGGTTCCATGTTTGCTACCAGAAGGCTTCTTTGAGGAGCCTTGCTTCCCCCCAGAGAACTGTGCGGGACGACCATGAAGACTCCAGCAGGTCTCCCGAGTGTGGCGACGCTTGCCACAGTGATCACATCTGAGTCGATCACGATCATCAAGATCCCCATCCTTCTTGGATGTGGGTTTGCTCAATTTCTGAGTGGCAAAGGCAGACTTCTCAGATAAAGGAACATCAGCATCTGTCTTAGAGCTCATGGCTCTCCTCCTGCTGTCCTCGCTCTGGATGTAGGAGTAGACCTGTGCAATGGTCGACGGCGGTGGATCTCTGCCCAAGATGTTTGCTCGAACCTATTCATAGCTCTGGTTCAAGCCGCCAAGAAACTCGAATATGCGTCCGCGCACAATCATCTTCCGGAACTCCGTAGCATCCTTGGTACATGCAGGGGTGTAGGTCTGGTAGTGATCTACCTCTTCCCACTTGCTGCGTAACGCAGCGTAGTATGATCCCAAAGGAAGATCACCTTGCTTCAGATGTGCTATCTCCTGCTGAAGTTCATACATCCTAGCAAAATTCCCATCTTGGGAGTAGGTCTGAGATGCAGTGTCCCATATATCCTTGGCAGTCGGGAGAAAGAGGAAGCCTGTGCTGATCGATGGATGCATGGAGTGAAGCAGCCATGACATGACCATCGAGTTTTCCGCTTCCCACTTCTCAAACGCAGCATCGGAGGAATCAGGTGCAGTGACGCGTCCAGTGATATAGCCGGCTTTGCCTCGTCCGGTGATGTACATCTTGGCAGATTGAGACCATGCGAGGTAGTTGGTCCCGTCGAGTTTCACCGTAGTGATCTGTAGGCCCGGGCTGTGATCACCATGACTTCCCAGACTGGGTGGGGCAACAATAATCTCTGACTTGGCAGAAGATGACTCCTCAGATGTACTCATGGTAGTAGAGAAGACTTTTCTGATAAGAAATCACCCGAACTGCTGCTGCGGAGGTTCAAATCACTTTTTTTTTTTTTTTTTAAAGCCTCCTGCGAGCAACGCTCACAGGATTCAGGCCTTTTTGGAACAACTCCTTTATAGATTTTCTATTGGAGAAAAAACCACCCGCGAGAAACTTGTGAATGGTTCCGAGGACCTAAAAAAGGTTCCTGGATAGGTGCGGTAGCACTATGGAGAGGTTCTGGACTCCTCTGAGACCTGCGGCTAGGTCCAGAGGGTCTTCTCTGACCTTTTGGAAGGGGCGGCTAGGCTTGCTGGCTCTTCTCCAGGCTTCTGGAGTAGGCGGCTATGCCTGATAGCTCTTCTCCAGGCTTCTGGAGTGGGCGGCTAGGCCTGGGAGAACTTCTCCAACCTTTTGGAGTGGGCGGCTAGGGTTTCAGACTCTTCTAAAGCCTGCGGCTATCCATGGGAGATGATCTCCTTCTTTGGAAAGCCCTTCGCATCGAATTTCGCAATCCCTAGGGTTCTTCAGACCTCTAGGATTGAGCCATGGTTACATAACCATGCTCTGATACCATGTTGTAATCTTGGATCGTAACCAGAATAAGAGATTAGGGTTAGAGATGGAAGAGAGGAGAGGAGAAGAGAATTGGGGAAAGAGGAGAAATCGTGTAGAGCTTAGAATAGCCTACACGATTTCACCCAATATATATATTAAGTGAAGTTTTACAATATTACAAGGGCCCCCTGTAGAATATAAGATATTACAAGTAGGTCCCTGACAACATCTTTGACCAAGTTACACGTTCTCCTACATCATATTTTCTTATTATTAACATATTAGCATTTCTTTTATCATAAAAAATGTTGTACAAAATTCATGACCAATATTTGGGTTTCACCAAATCCGGAACTTCGTAACCATGTCGGATTCCAACAGTAGTACCTCTATCTGTGCCATTATATAGTCGCTCCCTTGATTTTCAAGCTGGTTTTGGTTTATTTTGTGCATCCAACAATCAATATCGTAGTATGTAATAAAACTTTTGCGTTAAGTGCTAGTTATAACTGTTAGAAAACCAGAGAGAATCAAGCACAAATCTAAAGTTGCTCTTGAGACATTTGATGCTGACAGTGGTGCAAACTGTACTGGCACCACTAACTCTAGGATACAACCCATGCCTGGCAAACTTTCCGTCTCACTTGCACCCAAGATTTACAGATTGAGTGCTAGAGCATTTGAAACAAAATGCCTAAGACAAAAATAAAAGCAGAAGAAAAAAAGCAGAGGGCGGTAGAAATAAAGAATGATTTTGGATGATTAGAAGGGACCCCAGAACCTAAGGTTCAAATGATGGTTCATACATGTATACCATATACGCAAAAAATCATATTGTAGTGGTTCATCCTAAGGTTCATACATAGCACTAAGTGTTGAGTGCAAGTGTCATCCTATGGTTTAGATATTATTATCCGCATATTCCTATTGTTCACATCTCGAATCCCTAAAGACCTAAAGCCTAAGCTTTGATACCACTGTGTCCCGCCCCGATCCTTAGGTCCAGGACCCGACTGGCGACCCACGACCCCACTCACCATCTATGGGTCGATTTGGCCCGCGATCCATGGGTCGACCAGCAACCAAGGAGTCTAGGCATGAGAAAAAGGCAAAAAATAAAATTTTACAAAAAATGAATTTATGAAGGCCACTAAATGTAATAAATCAAAATAAGCCATTTTCATGAGAACTCGATGAAATTTGGCCAAAAATCCTATTTTTAAAAAAAGAAATTTGAAGCGAAGATATGCCCTAAAATCGTTGGGCTAATCTGACATACACTCATCCAGAAATCCATAACTCTCTACTCCGATCTCCGTTTTGGACGTACCACCTCAACTCAAAAACCTAACAGAGAGTGTTAATAGCCTCGGGACTTGTTAGTTTAGAGTTGCCCCTTCTCTTTCACTTTGCAACAAGCAATTTAGGGTGGCGCCACCACATCAGAATATGGCCCATGACCTTCAAAGATTCAAAAGACCCTTGCCATCTCTTCTAAGCAATTTATGACCCTATCATCTTTTCCTAGAGTGCATCTTTCGCGTAGTTATGAAATTTTTGTAGAGTTCATGACCATAACGACATGCATGGTGCCATCAACCCATGTAAATGGGTGATAACTTTGCTCCTACCCAGTCCAGTATCTGCATTTAGCCCCATGTGTGGGGGGGTACATCTCTATAGAGCCTCGATGGGCAGAGGACGAGATGGCGTCATAAGTTCAAGTAGATGCTTTTATGGGATCTCTTAATAACCTTAAAGGTTGGCCTCAAATTTGTCAAGTAAAAAGTAATGATGGTTCACCTCAAAAAATTGAAATTGAAAAGTCGCCGCCATGAAGAGTCTTACATCCCCGAGATACCATTTAGCCTTCTCACGATCTTTTATTCTGACAAAGGTGTCTATAGTGAGGAGTCTTAAGGGCAGTGGTAATTCTATGCTAAGTGTTCTTGTAACAATGGTTCATGAATTGTTGATGATGGTTGAGGCAATGTTGAAGAAACATCAGTACGAGCTAACGGAGCGCATTGTGACTGTTTTGGATCATTAAATTTGTACAACTAAGAGTTGGATTTCAATATAAGTTGGCTTCGTGTGGCCTTTGATAAGTTGAAGTTTGAGTACAATCGGGAGCGAACGGGAGGATCACAGCTTGAGGTAGCTCAAAAGTCGGTTGTGGAAGTAGAAGGAATTCTTTTGGAACGTGAGAAAGCGTTTGAGGCTCATCAGGTCCAAGTTCGAGCTATGGAAGGTGCAATAGAGGGAGCGCGTGAGAATTTAAACAAGCACACCATCAAGTTCCGAAGATTCTAGGGGAGATTTGTAATTCTTCAAGTAACGAAGTTATGTTGCTTGATATCTAATGATGGTGTATGTGCTTTTGCTTTTTTCCTTTGCTCCATTCTGTTTTTATTTTTATTTTTTTGAATTGAGAACATATAAAGTTAGCTGTGATAATGGGACACCATAGACCATGATTTGGTTTCATTATTTGTAAACAACAACATTTCATGGTACGGAAGTATTGTGTGCAATCACCATTCTTGTGCTTAAAATGAAAAAAGAAAATGCGTATAGTGAGCTTTTGAAAGTATTACACGTAGTAAGCCTTTAACCACTGGCTATTGATCGAATTTTTTAATGGGTCATTGGAGCACCATTGGTAGTAAACGAATAATAATATCCACCGCTTGCAGCTGGCTCAATTAGGAGTGATTTGTTTTTTGTTGAGGTGCCTTTTCATACATGTGTGGATGCCCTTAAGACAAGATCTCCTTCTTTGGAAGCCCTTCCAAGTACCATCTTGTCATATGCTTTTGAAATTAGCATTAATCGATAGGTAGTTGCATGTTGTTCTGCTCAAATCAATCATTCATCAAGTATGTCCAACTCAGCTAGCCGTATAGCGTCATTATCATGTGAATGCTATACTCCACATTACTTGCCAAGGCAATTCGGGCAAATGTGACTACTATCTTGGCAGGTAGAATCGTGTCAGTGCCATAGACTAAAGAAGATGATGAAATACCTATTGTGCTACGTGGAGAAGTTTTGTAAGCCCATAAGGCAAGCAGAAGGTTTGCATGCCAATCGTGTTCCATCATTAACCATTTGCTCAAAATTATGAGTAACGTTTTGTTGGTCACATTGGCTTGCCCCTTACCTTTTGGATAGTGTGGTGTGGATCTATAATGTTTGATATTATAGGACTCGAGCAAATGGATTGCGTTCCTATTGACAAAGAAGTACATGCCTGTGGGTGTAATCGAGGTTTTAGGAAGATGGAGAGCATGCAAGGGAGTGAGGTGTCTCCTTCCGTTCCAAAACCCTTTACTCCCTCCCTCCACCCCCGCGTCTCTCTCAAAACCAAATAGTTTAAGAAGGCTAGTTCGGGTACTAAGGCGGTTTGCCTCCAAAAGGCAAATGTTGAGGCGTAAGCCTCATTTAAAAAAATTTAAATATTTAAAAGAAAAAAAGGGAATTTTTGACATACCCCCCATGTTATTTTGAACCCCCCCCCCCCCCCCCCCCCCCCCCCGCCCCCGCCCATGATTTGAAAAAGCTGACATAACCCCCTATGACTGTTATTTGACCAGTGTTGACCCGAGTTGACCACCAAATTTTATATTAAATGACAGAAACGCCCTTGTATTCAGCTTTGGAACAAGGGTTTGGGCTAAAACCTAAACCCCAAATCGAACGGATGTGGAGGACGACCAGCCAAGAGACTCCAATAGGTTGATCACCCATCACCGAAGACCAACCCACCGGAGTCTCATGACCGGCCGACCACTACTCCGGCAATAATTTAAAACTCAAGGTTTTGAAAAAAATAAGAATAAAAACAATTTAGATTTTAAGCTTTTGAGACATGGATTTTAGAAAGATGGGTTCTTTCAATTTTAAACAGAAATCGCATTCCCTCATGAGTTTTATCTATTTTATGGTTTTTTATTTTCAATCTTTGTTTAATTCATAAAAAAAATAAATAAATAAACAAAAAATCTCAGGTTTACTAACAATGGTTTTTATTTTTATTTTTAATCTCCTCTTTTCATGTTTGCTTTGGGATTTGGGTTTTGGCCCAAACCCAAAACCTTGTTCTAAGGTTCAAGACAAGGGCACTTTTGTCCATTAATATAAAATTTGGTGGTCAACTCGAGTCAACACTGGTCAAATGACAGTGGACCGAGTCATAGGGGGGTATGTCAGCTTTTTCAAATCATGGGGGGGTATGTCAAAAATTCCCAAAAAAATATTATTCAATTCTCGAAAAATTAGAAACAATGTACCATGCGAAAAAAAAAAAAAAGCCCGTAAATAAGCATAAAAAAAGAATTGAGGGTTATAGCTTTTAACTTAGGAGTAACACTATCAGGCACTCGGGCTGAATGCCTGAAAGCCTTATGCTGATATCAAATCTTAAAGAACATAAATCACATAACTAAAGTCCCAATCTAAGTAATTAATAAGCTAAGTCCACTAACAAAGGAACTAACAAGATAAAGCCAGGAAAATAGAGCAAGTTTGTAATGCTTTGATTCCTTGCTTGTGCTTGGTAGGTTTCTCACAAGAAAACTGGAGGAAGTGACGGAATCAAAATCCGATGACATTAACTTATCAAAAAAAAAAAAAAATCCGATGACATTTTTGCTCTCTATGATAATTTTTCAAGTGGGGAAAACTAAAGATGAAAACTTAGATTTAGGGCTTCTCACAAAATAAAAGGTTTTAGAGAAAAAAATTAAGACCTTTTAGGTTGTTTTTATCATAAAATATCATTGAGAGGTATTTTGGGAAAAGGAGTGGAAAAAAATTTTAAAAATGAAAAATTAGGGGTTATGGTTTTAGCTTTTAACATGTAAAAGTGTGCACCTCAAGGCTATAGCCTCAGTAGACTAAGGCTTAAGCCTTGGAAATGACCATTGAGGCTATAGCCTTGAGGTTGTTTTCACGCCAGATGGTTGATGACTATGCTCCTACCCAGCCTGCCATCTACAACAAGATATTGGAAGAAACCTGCGAGACACCCATTAGAGAATCCTTTGGGGATACAGCTCAGAATATCATCTGATAAAAAATTGTAAAAATTTAAAATTCTGTTTTTGTGGTGTGGTTGTGGCCTAATCACATGTGCACTCACACCCCATTCATCACTCACAAAGACGTCTGTATATATATATACCATGTGGGTACCCCAAAATTGTTGTAAAAAATGTTGTATGAAAATGATGTCCCCCGATCCTGACCCATATATATATATACTGATAAGTACAGACGCATGTATATTTGGTGGGCATAATCCTAGATCCTCCCAAGAAATCCCAAAAACCTGTCATATGTAAGGAGGTTTATGTTCTATTCAAGGTTCTATTCGTTCTAAATCTCAATTGAGATGGTTCCGTCTTGGCCATCACATCTTGGTCTTGGAAGGGGCTGAAATGTGAACTGGGCATACTGAGACGAGCTCAAGAACCTATTGAAGCTAACATAAAAGCGGAAGAACTCGACGTAGATAGTACCAACCGGCTCAGTCGTGGATCCAATTGGGTTGGGTCCTGGGATGGAGATCTGAATCCTGCTTCTACGGTCCCAATGTGGACTTCAGTTTTTAATAGAAGTGGCACTTTCTGAAGAAATTATAGAGCATTTGATTTACTTGGAGACAAAAATGAAAAGAGGCAAAACAAAACCAAATAAAAGCTATCATATAAAAGCATAAATACTGATTTTTAAACACTAACAATAACATTCTGAAATTGCTACAATTAAGTTTATGAGGATACGGTATCATGATTTTTCACTGCCACCAACTTGGTGTTCCATGTTTAATTTGATCGTTTACCTACTTAAATCTTCGTGCATTTGTTATTTTGTTATGTCAAAAAACCAAAAATCTCTCCTTCAGTATATCTTTCTGAAGAGAATGGGATAAAGTGCAATTACTATAAAGCACCCATTATTTGCCTTATCAAAAAAGAAAGTACCTATTATTTGGCTCCTGTTAATGTTTAACAAAATAACTGTATCCTTTTAACTTTTTGTAAAGGTGCTTGAGCCCCATTGGAGAGGATTATTATTCAACTTTTGTGATGGAAGTGAAGTTGCTAATCCATCCTTCGGTATAGATTTGTCATGAAGCGCCATGTTGACATGCGTTGGACTCTGATACTCCATGCATTCGGGTGTGCCAATTGTTTGTTCTTGGGACTATAACATTTACATATCGACAACATTTTTCAATATTGAAAAGATAATATTACAGTTCTAGGTATGCAATACAACTCATGGTAGATCTCTATTGCATAACCAATTAATTGTTATTGGTGTGTGAAAATATTGGTGTTTACACTTTACATTATTTAGGATATATCACTTGAGTCCAGGAATCCCTTAACCGGATGCAATGCTCCATAACTGTGCTGGGTTTTGACACTTGTACCCACACCATTAGTTTGCATAACTCTGTTTAGAATAAAAAACCTAGTTTTGGAATAAGTTTAAAACCACGGTATTTTCTAATCATCACCTAAATATTCAACAATTCAAAACAACCCCGTAATTTTACATTTCCAAAAGTCTCACAAATAAAACTCACATTTGTTTCCAAAAATTAAAGAGAATCCCTTCTTTATAATAAATGTTACCTATTTTATGTTACAAAAAAGATACCTATGTTTTCTTTGGAAACCTTGGGTACAGAGAATCAAGTTTGGGAAACTGTAAGAGCTGCTTATAATACTAAACTTAACGGAAGCATTAGATACTTGTGGTACTATTATAATTATATTCCTATTGAGTCTATATCACATGAAGGGTGTATGTAGCTATATGTATGTGCTTTTTTAACTGTATTTTTTTTATTATCTAAAACCACATTTATTCAAAACTTCTTACCCACCATTCTTTTGATTTTTTATCTTCTTGACCCTTTTTCAACTCCATTTCTTTAACTGAAAACGTACTAAAATCACATTTTTCAGTGGCAATGTTTGTTCCACGTACTGCTAACTATGCCCGTACTCATTCGACAGTGTTGAATATCCTCATTTTGTGGTTTCTACTCCTGAGCAAGTTGCCAAAAGTTGCAGTTTGGTCACCTAATGGATGCTCAATTTAGAATTTGATATTTAGATCCAGACTAAAAAGACAAAATAAGTTAGGTACCCTGTTCTCGACGCTTTTGACCTCCTGTTTTCATCTTTCAATTACAAAATAGAGACATATAAGGGGACTACCAAATTACATGAAGTACTAAATACAAACGACAAGTGAGCGTACTTTAGGTACAAGGTAAAAAGATTGCAGGCCACAGATTACATATAATTGTGATATCAAAAGCCATTATCATGTATTACTGATCAATAAATGAAAAGTCATAAAGCATGTGTCAAATGATGATTTAGGTCCCATGTGCTGGTAGCCAATGTCCGTGGATTTGCTTAGGCTTGTATAGCCATGAGCAAAATTTTGTGTGTGTTGACAGCCAATGCATGCCAATTGTTTGATCATTGTTGGTAGCTCCGTGTCATCTTCTATATGTAGACCAGATCTGCAGCGTTTGTGTCGTCTCTACTTATAATGTACTCTGATACCCACAATTTCTTCATCTGAAATTTCGTAATTTTTCCCATAGAGACTTAAACCGATGTATTGAATAGAAAAGGGTGTGAAGTTTATTTTGAATTTGAGTTCATGACACCGATAACAAGGGCCTCTGAGAAATGGTGACATAAAGTTGTAAGCAATGCTTTTCTTCACGCTTTAACTTTTGAAAGAATGCTCTTATATCCAAGTGCATATGGAATAAGTAGAATATTTGTGGTAGGATGCTGAGGTTGATATGCTTTAGGTATTTTTGGGATCTTAAAGGAGAATGTATAAAAAAAAATAGGAGCATGTTAGCTACGACTCTAACATCTGCAATATGGATCCAGTCAAATATCAATGAGCCTGGGGATTGCTTTCTATGTTACATTGTTTGCAAACCTGGTGGCATTTCTTGCTACAGTGCATACAAATTAGTTTCTACGTAGAGTTTGATTTCCAATCAATTTGGTGGCTGTTGGCATGAACATTGCTGTTGTTCGCAGAATGTGTCTGATAGCTGGGAGAGACAGCTTTTGTGAAACTGCTAACATTTCTCTTGCCCAAGGCTAACTACAGATATAGTTGAAACCAGCTAGATGCTGAAAGAATTTGTCTCTTGACTCAGTTTTGAACTTTGAAGGGAAATAGCTAAGAAACTGCAGTTATGAAGCTAGGCTTGTAGCAGTTCACACATCCTAACACTTATTTGAGGTACATATTTCTCAGTCTAAGTGGAAAGTCTTCCCAAATTTCTCTTCAATTTAGTTGTAATTACAATCATGATTCAGGTCTGTTTTGATTTTTAACGTATCTTTTTTGACTTCTCATGCTGTCAAGCTTCTTTAGAGAACTTGAATGGGATGTCAGTAGAAGAGATTCCTTGACCAGTTCTTTAGTTACCCAAGTATAGACCAAATATTTGATCTGATTAATGTGTGCTACAGTATTTGAATGATCCCTTTCTTTGAATTTTTGTATTCAACTCTTGAGCCACTTGACCACTGACTAATTTTTGCTTGTGTTTTGGTCTGGTGGGGCATCTTTTAGTTTTCAAAAGCAGCTGGAAGGGTAAAAGAAACCATATCTAGTCTTCCAGTTGCCACCAAGGATGATGACGTGGAGGAAGCTGAGACCCTGAAAGATCAGACCGAAGTTGCAGATGCAGATGGTAGAGAGCAGGAGAACACGACTTCAGCTGCTTCATCTCAGCCAAATAAGAAACAAGAGTTTGATCCGTTTGGGCTAGATGCTCTGCTTCCAAGCGCCTCAAAGAAAGACGAAATTGCAAAGGGAAAGAAAGAGGCAGCAGCTTCAAGCAAGAAGGCAGAAGAGGAGTCTAAGAGATTTCTCAAGACACAGAGAGAAGCTTTAATTCTCTGTTTAGAGATTGCTGCACGGCGTTATAGAATTCCATGGTCAGATTTTATGTATCTCATTCAACATCATTACACTATCCATTTCTCATTTGTGTTTGCCTTCCAAATGGTTTAGTGTCGTAAACCTTATGTTTTCATTATTTATCTTCAGGTGCCAAACTGTCATAGATATCTTGGTAAAGCATGCGTTTGATAACATCGACAGGTTCACATCTCAACAAAGGGATGCAATTGAGAAACTTTGGGCTTCTATAAGGGAACAGCATACTCGCCGGAAACAAGGGAAAACAGTAACTGGGAAACTCGACATGAATGGTTTCGAATGGCTTCAGGAGAAATATGCCAATGAGAAGATTAGCATTCGGCATGCCGTCGGAGGTGGGGGTGATCGTCGTGCACAACAATGGCTTGGTTAATTACCACCTCTCCTGCTTAACTATTTTGTAGAAGTACATTGAATATGGTAAAACTGCACCAAGATGGGAAAAAAAAATGTTAAAGCTATCCATTTGATTGTATATTATATAATCTTGTCGCTACAGTTTAATGGGACAAATGCTTACTCAATTGCTACCAATAATCTTCGGAACAAGATTCTTTAGAGAAGTTATGGAAGTGTTTACGGTTACTCTTCAATAGATCTCACGTAGAAGCTTATTAGCAGAGTGGCAGTCATTGCGAACCCAGAGGTTCTTCACAACTTGAGTTGGGATGCTCTCTGTGATTTGTAAGTGCAGTTTCTCTCATCTATATTGAACAGTACAGCTGATGTGAGTCATATAGACTGCTTGTTTCAGTTTTTGCTCATCTCGGCTAGCATCTCCAGTATTTCTTTCACGTGGGTGCAACGAGTCTTCCATTATGAACTCATAAACCAAGCTATTCACTTATTTCTTTCACGTGGGTGAAACGAGTCGTCCATTATGAACTCATGAACCAAGCTATTCACTTCAATCAAGCTGAGACCGGTGGCCGCCTTAATTCCTTCATCCTGCATTGTTTTATTGTCGTTTTCCCTCACCTCAGGACATCATTCGATCTATTTGTTGCTGCATAGATATTTGACATCCGTACATTGTAATCTCAGCTGAGGCTCCATTTCAAGAATCCATCTCGCTGTCAGTAACCCCAATCTCGGAATTTTATGAAGCTTGTATGCAGCAAGTAGAGCTCCCCACACAAGGGCTTGTCTGGTTTGAACAATGTTCTTTGAACTGCCATTACATCTCTTAGCTCGCAGAAACACTGGCCTACTGAGAGGACTTGTCTGGTTTGAACAGTGTTCTTTGAACTAATGCCATTACAGCTCTTAGCTCACAGACACACTAGCCTACTGAGAGTGCTTGTTTGTCATGGTCATTTGGCCAGCTCACTGAGGGGACTTGTTGGATTGTCAACGTTCTTGGGCCAAGGCTATTACAACCATTAGCCTGTGGATACATCGGCCTGCTGAGAAGACTCAATTGTCGTAACCACCTGCAAGCTGCCAGGTGATCTGGCCCACTGAGGGGACTTGTTGAATTGTTGTTGACTCAGAATTTGACAATTGATGATGATTGAAAGCTTTGTAATTTCATTGATAGAAGACACAAAGATTGAAAGCATTCCAAGGTCTCTCCAGTACATCTCTATCAGTAGTTTTCAAGAAGTAGGATCCACGATGGCCGATCCTGTCCACAATGTAAGGTCATTCCCAGTTGGCCCCCGAGCTTTTCATTGCCTGGTTCTTTCGTGTTGTCAAACACTTTTTTGAGCACGATGTCACCAGGCTTGAATGTCTGTCTCCTCACCTTCTGTCAAATGACCTTTTAATCCTTTGCTGGTAGTTTGCCAACCTTAGCGTGGCTTGCTCTCGGCGTTCCTCCAACAAATCTTTGTCACGGGATAGGATCTCATTGTTTGTATCTAACTCGACTGCTTTGGTTCGTGAGGTGGGCACCAATGCCTCCATTTGGATGACTGCGTCGATCGGTGCCATATGCCAAGGAAAATGATGACTCTCCAGTGGTCTGTATGGGTATCGTTCTGTATGCCCATCTTCCTTTTGCTCGCTCTAGTCTCTTCCTCAGATTGTCAAGGATTGCTTTATTTGTTGCTTTGGCAAGGCCGTTGCTCTAGGGATATATGGGAGGAGAGGGACACTTTTTGATGTTTAGTGCTTTACATAACGCCCTAACTTCAACAGCATCAAACTGGTTCCGTTGTTGGACACAATCTCTTGGGGGACACCAAATCTACAAATGATGTTCTCCCATAGAAATCTCTTGACATGTGAAGAATGGACTTGCACCAAAGAGATAGCTTCAATCCACTTTGTGAAGTAGTCAGTTACCACTAGAAGGAAGTAGACGTTGCCTAAGGCGGTTATGAATGGTCCCATGATATCCAATTCCCATTTAGCAAACAGCCACGAGTTGAACACCAGGTGCATTTCTTCCTCTACTGTCTTGATGAGTAGAGAGTGCTTTTGGCAGCTGGCACATTTCCATACAAACACCTCAGCATCCTTCTGCATGTAAGGCAAGAACTAATCTTGGGTGATGGCTTTGTGGGCTAGTGTCTTCGCCCCCGAGTGGTTTCCGCAATCCCCGGAGTGAATCTCACCAAGGATGGCTTGAGTTTCAGGTGGGGTTAAGCACTTCAAGAGGGGTCTAGAGGCCGATTTTCTATAAAGGTCTTGGTCCACTATCGTGTATCTTCTCGATATCTTTTATATTCTTTGAGCTCGTCCTCTGTCAGCCAGAATCGGTAGATTGCATGTATGTTCAAATCTCATCCATCCAACAGGGGTCGCCTCGAGTGGCTATTGGAGCCACATGTTGTTCTGTTTGAAGTTGAATGCTAGGGATTTCCTAGTACTCAATAGGTTCTTTCTAGAGGTTGTTCCCTCTAACATGGTATAATGCATGCTAGCGCGTCAACATGTCGATTCTCGTGGCGAGGTATCTGATGAATGTTGAAGTTGCTGAATTATCTGGCTAGGTGTCGGAGGACTACTAGATAGGCTTCCATCTAGATGTCTCTGGCTTGATATGATCCAACATATTGACTGACTACTAGCTAGGAATCAGTGTATCCTTTTAGTTCTAAATCCCAAGATCCCGTGACAGCGTCAATCCTGCTATTATTACCTCATATTCTGCTTCGTTGTTGGTGGCTCTGAATCCAAATTTGATAGCTTTCTCCAAGCACGTGTTTTCAGGTGTCACCAGACCTACTCGAACTCCTGAATCGTTTTCATTTGTTGTCCCATTTGTGAATAATCTCCAGCCCGCCTGGGGTCTTGAGACTTTGGGAATCTCTGATAATGGAAGGATTTCTGCGTCTTCGCCCCCGGTGGTGAGATGTCCTGGACTGGGAAGTTTGCTAGGAAGCCTGCCAAAGAATGGCCTATCTCTGATGTGCGTAGCTCGTACTGAATTTCGTATTGGACTAGATGAACAGCCCACTTTGTCATTCTCTCCGAGAGGTCAATCTTGCCCAAGATGGATTTCCAACGGGAATTCCACGTGGACTCTGATAGTTCTTCCTTCGAAATAAAGCTTAAGTCTTCTTAATCATAAATTAGGATGAGAGCAACATTTTCGAGTGTTGTATACCTAGTTTCTGCATCCACCAAAGTTTTACTGACAAAATAAATTGGTTTCTCTGTCTGGTCGAGCTCATAGAATAGCACAGCGTTGACGGATTCTGCTGTTGCTGCCATGTATAACTTGAGAGTTTCTCCTAGTTCTAGTCTGGAGAGGATTGGTGGCTGAATTAAGTACTCTTTATTCGCTGGAATGCTTGCTCGCAATCTTCTGTCCATTCAAATGTCTCACTCTTCTTGATGAGACAAAATAGTGGTCTACATCTGTCGAATGCTCTTGAAATGAAGCGATTCATGGAAGTGATCCATCCTGCTAGCTCTGCACTTCTTTGCGATTTTTGGGAGACGACATTTCTGATATGACTCGAATTTGTTCTGGGTTGACTTCAATTCCTTGTCCAGAGATGAGATATCCAACAAACTTCTTAGAAGTGACCCAAAACACGCATTTGACTGGGTTGAGCTTCATCTGATATTGTCGCAGCCTGCTAAATGTTTTCTGTAAAGCCACTTGGATTCTATATTAAGAGTTTTCCAATCATAAACCTCTGAAATTCCACCGGTCCATTCTCTTTAACTTAATATACCCAGAAGGAGGGGTTGATTAGGTATTTAAAATTAAATATATCAATACAGTTTTACTGGTCTATGGTATGGGGATAAAATCTCATGCCTTGGTTGATTGAAAAGGATTATCACAACCGACTCAAATCAAATATACATCCGTGGTATATTATTTTTTTTGTCGTTTGATCTAATCAGGATATAATACGGAACACAAACAAACAATCACACAAGACAAGATATTTTTACGTGGAAACCTTAGCCAAGGAAAAACCACGGAACCACGTCCAGACGGAAAGTATCAATAACTGAAAAGTTAAACGAAACAAAGATTACCTAAGCAGCACCGTTGCAAATGCAGCATCCAACCTTAGCCAATGCCCACTGCCGATGCATCCACGTCCTCTGAATCAATGCCACGAATCCACGCGCGCCCTTCCAGCCAAGAAGCTTTATCCGATTGTTCAGTTTGGTACACCCCAAACCTACCTTCGACCAGCTCCGCCGATCTTAATTCTCAACACTCCTGCCTTTGCAGAAGGTGAAGGATTCAGCACACCCTGAACCCCAAGTTGCTCAAAAGGTGTTTGAGTTACACTGGTACTCTCAGGCTTACTAGGTTGAATATAAAAGTAGAAAACCTAGGCTGAGTAAAGATCAAGCTCTGGGCTTTGATCGTGAAAAGAACAAGCTCACAAGATATGAATGAAAAAACTAGCTTCTTGCTCTTCGAAATGGACACTCTACTAAATATAGCATTTACTTCTCTCTCTTGAAGATTGAGTCACTCTGTGTCTCTGTGTATGTTTAGAGAAGGCATAGAGAGGTTATATTTATAGAATTCCAAGACCCTGAGTCATGTGGAACATGGGATAATGGAACCATGAATTTCGGATCTAAGAAAACCGATTATGTTCAAAGTCCAATCGATTGGGCTCAATAAGTTTTCTGTTCCGAAGGCACCAATCGATTGCACAAGGTTCTCCAATCGATTTGACATTTCTAACTTTCTATCTCGAAGGCTCCAATTGATTAATCAGTCTCCAATCGATTGTACTCAAAAAGATTTATGTCCCGTAGTCTCCAATCGATTACACAATGTCTCCAATTGATTGAGCTATGTTATGATTCCGCCTCGTAGTGTCCAATCGATTACACAGTGTCTCCAATTGATTGGACTATGTCCAATCGATTGGGGACACATGTCCAATCGATTAGACTTTCCCACTAGTCAATATAATTGGCTTTGACTCAGGTCTATCCAATGACTCAGTCTGACCATTATATTTAGTTCATTTTAATCAACTCCTATGGCCACTAAGTCACATACATTTCTAATCGAGCGTACACAATTGTTAACTGACAAATCGACAGTTACTCGAGTGACTCCTGTCGTCAACGTCTGATTCTTGATGTCTCTATCTTTTAGTCTTCACGTAGTTGGTGAAGTATGCGTACCACGACATCTTCATGCTACACTTGTGCTCGTAGGAACGGTTACAAGAATATTTTTATGTCAAACAGAATCTTTGCCAATTTTAATATGAAAATATTCCTTACAATCTCCCCCTTTGGCAATTCCGTGACAAAAAACATTTAATCATAAAGAAGGTAAAAAAATAAAAAATACAATCCCACCTTCTTACATGATTCACTCACTATCTCACACTCTCTTGGAGATAATCGAATAGATATAGTGACTGGCTTTTGATATGTTCCATGCACATTCTACCAATAATACATACTATGTAATATCATCGGTAATCAATAATTCATATAAAATGCAGTGAGTTTAATTATGCACATTACAAGTAGAGAAATTGGAAAAATAAACAAAATATTTTTCTCCCCCTAAATTTCTCTTCCCCTATCTCATGCATCAACTTATTTTTACCGTTATGATTTTCTCTCCCCCTTTTTGTCACAGATTGACAAAGGTACAAAAATATAAGCATGCAATGAAGATTATCGTGAGAAACAAGTGCAATGTGCAACATTATCACAAGTATAAAGACTAAAAGATAGGCATGACGCATAATTTAAATACAACAATGGTTTAAATTTCGGTGAAATCATTTAACTAATCATAAATCTTTTTCAAATGAATTTTAAATTTTTTAAATCATCTTTGAAAAGATTTACAACTTACAGAACTCAAATCAGATCAATCCAGATTAAGTCAAATAAAAAATCAAATCTGAAGAATGCTAATATGCATGAAAAATCAAGTTAAATACAATGCATAATGAGTTTCAATGTGATTGACACTAACAAAAATCAAACCTAGGATTTTAGATTTAACTACTCAGTTTAATCTTGAATAGTTCAAATGCAGTCAATCTAGGCCATTTATTAGAGCCAGTCAGTCAAACTAGTACACTTTAGTTGAATTTTCAATTTCTTTCACTTGGGTGTATTGTGATCTGACTTTCCACTTCTTATGGTACAAGACAGATGTTAGTAAAAATCTAAATACTTTACTTAAAATATAGAAGTATCCTGTATCCAATCATGAAATCCTCATTAGAGCTAATAGGTTCTCACTAACTCTCAATTTACAAGTGTATTTGCTAATGTGTTTTCACATTACTTTTGTAGCAGATATGGCTATTTCTTACTTACTTGTTTTACTAGAATTTCATTTTTCAAGTTCTCATCTTTTGACACTTAGTTGGTTTGGTAGCTTTCACACTCGGTCGGTATGGTATCCTCTATAGCATTATGTAATTAGATTTTTATATAGATTGGGGCCATACAGATTTTACTACATCCACTTGAGGTAGCTCTTTCCATGGAGAACTATCACACAGGGAGGCCAACAGTCGATTATATTGCAATTTCGAAATCAACTGAAAGCATGAACACAACTAATTTGAAATCATGAAAAGTAGAAGTTTATTCTTAATTCCCATAGAGTTCTAGATTTATTACCTCAATCAAATCCAGTCCCAACCAATGTCAATCAATGTGCATGTGAATAACAAGTTAAAACTTATGAACATCCACTAACTGAGAATTAGTAAAATAGACCAATCTTCTAAATATTCTAGAATTTTCTACAATGATCTAGTCTCAATTTACCTTGTGTCAAGTCCTGGTTCTAGAATTTTCTAGAGTCAATGCCTATCATATTAAGAACAATTATGCAATGCACAACTCAAAAAAAATTCTAAACAAGACACAACACAATTTTTGATTTTTAAATTTTTGATTTTTGTTTTTGAATATATGAACTTAAAACAATGCAAATAATCAAAGATCTCAAACAAATAGAAAATTATGAAGAAAATAAAATCCTAAAATAAAACTACACACTCAACTCATAAAAGATATACAATCATTAAAATAGAGAAGAGTATAAAGAACCACATTTATTCAATCAATGGGACAAGTGTCACTAGACTTAATAAAAAATTTACTCCAAATTAAATCTAGATTTATCGGTCCTTCCTTTCTCACCCATATGGTCTTATACATTGTAGGTGGGTTCTTTTTCTTTGCCATTTGTTTAGGCGGTGAAGGAGGATCGACATTTTTCTTTTTATTTATCATCTTATTTTGAGCCCTTTGAGTCTAGGTGCTATTGAGTTTTATAAGGTTAGCAATCTTTCTACTCAAGGCATCCGACTTTTGATGCAAGACTGTTATTTTATGGAGTAGATCTCCTTAGTTCCCATATGATTTTATCTTTGGAGGAACCATGGTATCTCTCTTCTTTTGAAAGCAATTCTTGCTCAGGTGACCTTTATCCCTACAGTAATTACAAACATGCACATGTATAACTGATTTGGGTCTAGGTTGATCAACCTGTGGTGTGGAAGGAACTTTGGCTTTTATAAATTTAGTTCCTGAAAACGATGGAGTATCAGCATTATCAACATATCCAAGTCCCCGCTTGTCTCCACATCTTTGTACCACACTTAGAATCTCATTTAATTTCTCAGTGCTTTGAGAAATATAGGGCAAGTCCTTTTTCAGTTGAACTAGTTTAAGTTCAAGTGACTTCCTCTTCTCCAGACATTCTTAATAATCAGTTTCAAGAAATTGAACTTTGTCTTGGAGGCTAGCTTTCTCTTCTTCATGCTGTCTAAAAATTGTTTCATATTTTTCATGCCCACTTTTTAAAGACATTTTAGCATCCGTACAAGTTTGGAACTCACATTCCAAGAACTTGTTTCTTTCTTGAAGAGATTTTTTCTCTTCCTTAAGCTGACCAACTAGCACAGATAATTCATTATTGTCTAGTTTACAAGCAGAATTTTTAGAGTCAAGAAATTCAACTCTATTAGTCAATTTCTTATTTGCTTTGGTCAGTCTAAAGCTGTCTTTATATAACTCTTGATAAGCAGTATAAGATCGCCTCGATCTTCACTGTCTGAGTCGCTATGGCTATTGACAGTGAACCCTTCTTTAGGCATATTTATAAATAAAAAGAATGAACTTGTTTTACAGGAATCTAAATTCAGGTGATTAAACTATTTATAGAATTGCCTGCTCTGATACCAATTGAAATTCCACCAGTCCGTTCTCTTTAACTTAATATACCTAGAAGGGGGGGTTGATTAGGTATTTAAAATTAAATATACCTATACAGTTTTACTGGTCTATGGTATGGGGATAAAATCTCATGCCTTGGTTGATTGAAAAGGATTATCACAACCGACTCAAATCAAATATACCTTCGTGGTATATTGTCTTTTTGTCGTTTGATCTAATCAGGATATAATGCAGAACACAAACAAACAATCACACAAGACAAGATATTTTTACGTGAAAACCTTAGCCAAGGAAAAACCACGGGACCGCGTCCAAACGGAAAGTATCACTAACTGAAAAGTTAAACGAAACAAAGGTTACCTAAGCAGCACCGTTGCAAATGTAGCATCCAACCTTAGCCAAGGCCCACTACCGATGCATCCACGTCCTCTGAATCAACGCCATGAATCCACGCGCGCCCTTCCAGCCAAGAAGCCTTATCCGCTTGTTCAGTTTAGTACACCCCAAACGTACCTTCGACCGGCTCCTCCGATCTTAATTCTCAACACTCCCGCCTTTGCAGAAAGTGAATGATTCAATACACCCTGAACCCCAAGTTGCTCAAAAGGTGTTTGAGTCACACTGGTACTCTCAGGCTTATTAGGTTGAATATAGAAGTGAAAAACCTAGGCTGAGTAAAGATCAAGCTCTTGACTTTAATCGTGAAGAGAACAAGCTCACAAGATGTGAATAGAAAAATTAGCTTCTTGCTCTTCGAAATGGACACTCTACTAAATATAGCCTTTGCTTCTCTCTCTTGAAGATTGAGTCACTCTGTGTCTCTGTGTGTGTTTAGAGAATGCATAGATGGGTTATATTTATAGAATTTCAAGACCTTGAGTCGTGTGGAACATGAGATAATGGAACCTTGAATTTCGGATCTGAGAAAATCGATTCTGTTCAAAGTTCAATCGATTGTACACTTTGTCCAATTGATTAGCCCATGTCTAATCGATTGGGGATAAGTGTCTAATCGATTGGGCTCAATAAGTTTTCTGTTCCGAAGGCACCAATCGATTGCACAGGGTTCTCCAATCAATTTGATATTTATAACTTTCTGTCCCGAAGGCTCCAATCGATTAATCAGAGTCTCCAATCGATTTGACATTTATAACTTTCTATCCCGAAGGCTCCAATCGATTAATCAAAGTCTCCAATCGATTTGACATTTATAACTTTCTGTCCCGAAGGCTCCAATCGATTAATCAGAGTCTCCAATCGATTGTACTCAGAAAGATTTCTGTCCTGTAGTCTCCAATCGATTACACAGTGTCTCCAATCGATTGGGCTATGTTATGATTCTGCCTCATAGTGTCCAATCGATTACATAGTGTCTCCAATCGATTGTGCTATGTCCAATCAATTGGGGACACATGTCCAATCGATTGGACTTTTTCACTAGTCAATATAATTGACTTTGACTCGGGTCTATCCAATGACTCAGTCTTACCATTATATTTAGTTTATTTTAATCAACTCCTATGGCCACGAAGTCACACACCTTCTTAATTGAGCGTACATGATTGTTAACTGACAAATTGGCAGTTACTCAGATAACTACTATCGTCAACCGTCTGATTCTTGTTGTCTCTGTCTTTTAGTCTTCACGTAGTTGGCGAAGTATGCGTACCACGACATCTTCACGCTACACTTGTGCTCGTAGGAATGGTTACAAGAATGTTTTTATGTCAAACGGAATCTTTGCCAAATTGAATATGAAAATATTCCTTATAACCTCCACCTACACCTTCATTGATATTAGCAAGTGGAAAGTTTCTAATTGCACTAGGATTCTTGATGGGTTAGAATCCTAGTGTTTCTATTCTTAAGATCTTAGGTTCCCTCTCTCCATCTATAAAAAAGAGCACAAGCCATTCCCATCAATGAAAGTTCTCATTGGAGTGTGCATACGAGAAGATTAGAGAGAGAAGAATCGAGTCTTCCCTCCTCCACCATCGTTCGTTGTCTTCAATGGTTTAAACGCCAAGGAAGCCCGTTGTGCCAATGGAGTAAGGTACACATTCTTCTTCTTTCTTTACATTAGTGAGAGGACCTCAAAAATTTGTTAATCACGATCCTTAGTTGTGTCTCAATGATGAATCCGTAGAGAACATCTCAAAGATATGGAGTTTTACAATGCATTCCACGAATCTTGCTTTTGACAATCATATCATTGATACACACCTCGGTTGTGGCTCCAGCCATATCATGGAACATCTTGTTCACCAAACCTTTAATATGTAGCTTTAGCGTTCTTTAGACCGGACGGCATTACTGTATAACAGAACACTCCTCAGTCAGTTGTGAAGACAACTTTCTCCTGGTCAGGCTTGTACAAGGGGATCTGATTGTAGCTTGAATATCTGTCCATGAAAGATAGCATTTCATGTCCTATGGTGGCATCTACAAGCTGATCAATCGTTGGCAACGGATAGAGGTCTTTGGGGCAGACCTTGTTGAGATTAGTGAAGTCGATACAAACTTTGATCTTCCCATTCTTAGGCACAGCCACGACGGTTGCTAGCTATATATATAGGCTTGTCCACCTCCTTAATGAATCATGCTTTCAATAGCTTGCCAATCTCATCTCTGATGGTCGTATGCTTCTTAAAGGTTGATATTCTCGATTTTTGCCTTACTAGAGGATATTTTGGGTCCACATTGAGCCTGTGACATGATACTTCTGGATTGATTCCTAGCATATCTTTAAATGACTAGGCAAATACATCCATTTTTCTTTGAGGAATCCGGTTAGTATCATCTTCTCTTCCGGGCAAAGCATTAATCCAATAAAGGTTATCGGGTCTTCTTCGGTCCCAATGTTGATTTCTTCAGTTGGTTCCATTATCGGCACCTCCCGACTAGGATTTTCCAAGACTTGCTTTAGTATCTTCGAGAGGGTTTCAGTGGTTGATATGGTTGTGTGCCAACAAGATGCTCTCTTGCCTAGGTGCTGCTTTCGAGCAAGAATGAATTGTCGGGCTCACTTTCTAAATTGCTTACTGAAAAAGGGGGTTGTCTGGGGGCATGTTGCTCACATGTCTGTGTGTTGTTTACAGGCTACTCGTCTGCCCGACTGATATTGGCTGACTAATCGCTTGCCGAGTTGTTATCGTTGAATGTGTTGTTGGCGAGCTTGATGGCCACCATGTAACATCTCTTTGAGGAGACTTGGTCTCCTCTAATCTCCACCATCCCCTGCTCCGTAGGGAATCGAATCATCTGGTGGTAGGTTGAAGTTACTGCTCCCATCTCATGAATCCACTCGCACCCTAATATAGCATTGTAGGGTGAGGGTGTATCCATGACCATGAACTGGGTTATGGTAGTCACTGATCCTGATCTAACGGGTAGAGTGATCTGCTCCAACTCGAACACTCACTAGCCGTCGAATCCTACTAGTGGCACATCTACCGGTTCCAGAGCCATCGGCGGGAGTCTCATCTTCTTGTATGCTCCAGCGAACAGAATCTCGATTGAGCTGTCGGGATCTATAAGGATGCGTCATACGTCGTGGGTTCCGACTGGCAAGGTGAGGATGAGTGCGTCATCATGCGGTTGCTATACCCTGTCTAAGTCACTTTCCAAAAACATGATAGTCGATTCCACATTTGTCTCCATGGGATCAGCTGGCTCTGTGAGCTTCGCTCCTAGGGACATGTGAAAAACCTCTTTCGCATGCTTGAGCTTTCTGATTTTAGCTTGCTCTTGTCTCTCTTGTTCCCTATGGGAGAGTTTCTAGATTCCCCCGTGAATGACATCGATGAACATTCTGCCTCAGGGCCAGCGCGTAATGAATGTTTACGAGTGGTTGATTCGCACGAGGTACAATAGGCAGGTTCTCATCCCCCTCTTGTGTTATGAATTGCTTCAGGTAGCCTTGCTCTATCAAATCTTGAATCCGATGCTTCAGGATCCAACAATTTTTTGTAACGTGACCATGATCTTTATAAAAATCGTAAAACTTGCAATGGTCCCTAGTATGCTTCAGTTCTTGGTTCATAGGGAGTGGCCATTGTAAGTATTTTCATCTTTGATGTGCTCAATGATCTGACTGAGGGGGGCATTCAAGCGAGTGAACTCCCTTCGATCTCCCAATCCGCCAAGCCGCGCTGGCCTTGGCTCATTTCTTTTCGGGTATCTTTGTTTTGCTCATTTCTTCTCTTTGACTCCTCCTAGAGACACTGACACTTCATGGACAGCTACGGCCGACTTCTGGCAGTGTCAAACGATGTCATCTTCTAGTTTTGCATATTTTTTAGCCCTTTCGAACAAAGCTTCAGTGTCAATCGGCCAATTTTTGGTAAGCGACCTGTAGAGGTCGGAAGTGATAGAGAGGGCTTTTCTGTAGACAGTGATCGTGTGCTTATCATCGCACTGATCTATTGCAATCATCATTGCAAGAAATCTTTTGGTGAAATCTGACTGACTCATTCTGCTCTTTCCGGATGTCGAAAGTATGTCGACATCTTTCTTGTAAAGCTTGTTGCCGAAGTAATGGGTGATGAATATGGTGCTGAGGTCCGTAAAGCTATGAATGGATCTCGGAGGCAGCTGGTTGAACCAAATGAGAGCTCCATCACTCAAAGTAGGGAAACATCTGACAAATGAGCCAATCTTCAAATTCCCACATGATCATCGCCTTTTTACAGCGCAATATATGGTTGACTGGATCTGAAGCGTCGGTATAGGTAGGAAACTTCGGGTAAGAAAAGGAGGCCGGAGCCCTATGTTTCTGGATCACTTCAGTAAAAGGACTCTAAGTTCTCGGGTGGCGATGGGCGTCATTCTGTCAGCCAAGGTATCTTTATTTCCTAGTAGCTAAGCTACTAGGTTAGCAATCTACCCTTGAGTCATGGGCTCTAACGAGTCAGTGCTTCCTTCGTAGTAAGTTGGGTCTCCTCCAGCATGTGGCAGTATGTTGGGTTCATTCTTTTTGAGTATTGAATTTCTCAAATCGGACTCTTCCAAATCCAAGTCTCGATGATGAGTCTTTGCATTGTGCTTCTTGGGTTGATCATCTCCATTATCTAAGGCGTATTCCACATTGATGGGATGCTTCTCCATCCGTCATTTTAGTCGATTGTTCTCTTTCTGAAGCCTTACGATCTCTTGCTGTTGAGCTTCCTACTCGTCTATGACCTTTTTTTCGGTGAGGGTGTCTCTCAGATCTACATTCTGGCCTGCAGCTTGTCTCCTTCACACACTCGTTTGTCACGTTGTCACCAACTTTCAGAGCATTGTAGCTCCTCCAAATGCAATAGAAGGTTTATCGTCGCTTCCCACAAACGGCGCCAAAATATGCCTGGTAAAATCTGAGATCTCACCTACACACGTCTCGTGGAAGCTAGTGCACTAATTGAGGCAACATGGGCTATAAGTACCTAAGCTGAGTTGGAAGAGCTCATTTTACCATCTTTGCACATGTGTCGTGGATGAAGGTTGCTTTCGAGACGAGGATGATTGTAAAGAGTCAGCTGAGCTTGAGAGTTATAGCTAGGGAACTCGATCTCTTTGTCAAATTTCTCGTGATGATGAAGAATCCTTCCGACCATGGCGTAGGAGGTGGGGGGTGTATCTGCCAAAAAGGACTCCAAAGCTCAAGTCAAGATATGAGCATCAATGGCGGATAGCTGATAATCGATGTAAAAGGAGATTTAGAAAGGGTAAGGGTTTTCCCTTGATCTCTTTTGAAAGTGGAATTTGGTTGCTTTTGTCTGGATTTGGTTTCAGTTTCTCCGCATTGAGGTTGGAATCACTTGGGGTCCCAATAGAATTGGGTTTAGATCCTCTCCTATGAACATGGCCTTTGTTATTTATAGGCCTATTGTTGGCCAGCTTCAGAGGATCTCCCTTTCGTCTTAGGAGATTCCTTTTGGTTGTTTAGTTGTTCTAAGAATATTTTACCAAGGCCTGTTGCATGAACCTTATTTGGACCCTTAGCAGGCCTCCTCTGGACCCCCAACGGGCCTTCTTTCCATTCGCCTAGTTGCTTCTGGAGGTTGTGATTGGTACTATCCACCATCAACTGCATGCAGATTCGTCTGTTGGGCGCGCAGACGGTTGGTGATGCTCCTTCTCTGCAAACATTGGATAAGAATAAAAGTTTAGTTGAGTATCTATTAGCCTTCGCTCTCTTCACTAATGTATTTACAGCACATAAATTTAAATGAATAATCCAGTGTATCGAGGTGATGCGTAGCATCACCACAGGTACTTGCATGCAAGCGAAAGGGCGATTAGGCATTTAGGGTGCTTTATGAGGCGCACTTTCCATTTTGCACTTCACACATACGCATCTTCACGATGAGCGTTAGGAGCCTTTTATTTTTGATTGGACAGTCGATGATTGATTATAACGGCTGGATCATCAAACAGACTCGGTCAGATAAATTCTAATGGTCACTTTAGTCGGTTGAGATGGTCCAAATGACATGTCTTATTGCGAGTTCGATTGTGATTGTTAGATTATTAGATTGCCAGATCTGAGTCTTGAACATAACCATTGGGAATAGCATTATATCTATCCAAAATTGATCTAGAACTTATCATCAATTTGCATCTTTCTAGGAAAGACACCAATGGATCTATATATTTTCAGATCCTAGACAATAATTCTACTCATTTCTAAGCATAGTTTTCGTTTATATCATTTTTTTAATTTTTTAAGCTTTTATTATTTATTTTTGAGAATATTGTTATCATTGAAATTCGCAGAGATACAGAGATTTAAGTGCTACCTTCTTTGGCATGTGATTGTTGTATCTTAGGGGATGAACGCTATTTGACATGTTGGCATCAATACTACATGAGCGAAATCTGCCTTAAGGACATTGTGTATAACTCAAGCCTCAATCGATAAGTTCATTTATTTATCTTTGTTCTTTCATCTCTTAATAAAATTTTCTTTGAAAAGTTTTAGATTTTACTTTTTCTTTTCCTTTTGTTTTATGTTGTAAACGTCTTTACTGTTTGTATCTCCTTAGGGCATGTTTGATTGCACGGAAAATTTTCTCGAGAAAACCTTCCCTTTGTTGTTTGATTGCATCTAAGAAAATTTGCATTTTTCAATTTTTCGTTGTTTGATTGCAAGGATTTTCCTGTGAGAAAATAATATTCAATTCATACTTTTGGTATTAAATTCATATTAAGCAATCAAATATGCAATGGTCTAATGGAGGCAAACACTAGTCAGGTAAATGACGAGTGATTTTGTATGCAATCATCCCTTGGATAGATGGTCTGAAAATGTTGAAGGAGACTAGTTTTTAAAAAGGTAAAGAGATCCCCGTATATATCCTAACCAGTCATTCCTTGCATGGAAGTCAATAGTGGCCCTTTTTAAGTACTAATCATTTTCCTACTTTGCTAACATTAAGTAATAAACAACCAAAAGCAAATGTACGCCATACGTAGACTGGAAGTTACATGGTATCCTTCATTGTATTAACAATATTAGTCTTGTAGATTCTCACACTAAAACAAAAGTAATCATAAGATAATGAAACATTTATGATGTAATTATATTGATTCTGTCAGTCCAATTGGCATTGCCATTACCACCAACATCAAGAAGCCATAATTGCCAAGTTGTGCTGCAGTCGCCAATCATCTCCTCTACAAGGAATAGAGACAAAAAAAAGGAATCTGAGACCCAACATATATAACAAGACAAGGAAGAGGGTCGCAAATGCTTTATCTAACAAACTACCAAATTGTCACATAATGGAAAAGTAGGAATTTCCCAAAATCACCATACGACGGGTCCTACATAACATCTCATAGTTCAAAAACTAGAATTGGAAAAATCTAGATGGTGGACAAGTCCATATCTAAGATGGTATAAAGCATTCAGTCAGGTTTGATTTCATTGGTAGGTCAGATCACAATGTGTACTATATCTCCCCAAAATTGTGAATGTGCTTGTAAGAGATTCACAACTCCATCACACATTTACTAGTTCTTATGCATTTACATATAGTGAAATAAGCTTGCAAATAACTGACTGATTGCCATTGGTACAACACCTGTAAAAATCAAATGAATGATTCCCAATGAAGAATTTGATTTAAGGCTCTATACAATGATCAACAAAAAGTTCTACAGAAAATTATTTGTATGCCAGAAAGTGAAAATTTTAAGACAATTTGAAAACCAAACAGAGCCTAACAGTAAATTCTGAAACTTTGTGACAATCCAATTTCAAGCATTTAAGCAATATCCCAATTTCCTTTTTTTCTTCAGAATTCTTTAAAAATTTTACACAGTCCAATGTGGTTGTCTTATGAGCTTTACCATTGGAAAGTGAGATAATTAGATTGATTTGGTAAATAAAACATGTTCATTGCAAATAAGAACTAACAAAATCTGAGAAAATTAAAGTATTTGGATTTGGAACCACTTTCACATACACTCTGGATTTTGCACAACAAGGAACACTTTAGTAGTGTAGTGCATGAGAATAGCAACAAGAAATACTTTAGTGCAGTGCATGAGAGTAGCAACAAGAAATACCTCAGTCCAACCATCAATCTATATCACTAAGAATCTATGTGAATGATATTGGATAGTATTATCTCATTTAAGTGATGTTTCTATGATGATCCTGACATTAATCTGAAATGATCATTTCTTTGACAAAAAACTTTAAAGTCTTCAAAAAATGTAACTCAGGTCATAAGCTAGAAGTCACATGAATAAATGATAGAGCAGTCACTATCTATTTTCATAGCCAATACCATAAACAATTGGTATTTCAGTTGCAAAATAAAAATAAAGTTACATGCATGATGAAAGAATGTGAGTTTGTTATGAAATAAAATATCAAACTAAAACACGAATCACAGTCTCTTGGTATAAATAACTACTTAAGGGCATGCTGGTCATAGGTAAATAGTTAAGAGCCATAACATGGGACAGCCTTCGTACGAAAGTTCTTTTTTTCCGGATATGCCTTACAATTATAAAAATTAGTCAATTTACAACAAGTGCATGTAATAATTAATCATTAAAAGTCATAATTGAACATTAGCACAATACATGTAGATAGACATCCCAAACCTCATCATCAGCAGTCACGCACAGAGTTTCGGAATCCCATCCAAAATTGCTCAGAGATATAAGTTCTCTGGCGCCCATGTAATCTTTTCTTAATGTTTTCAAGTGATTACGAATGTGTTCGTTATTAATATCCAACTTTAATTGATTCTTCATTTCTTTGCACACATGAGTTAAAGCCTCATTGTTCCATCCATTATCTCATTTGTTGCCTAATGTGTACTCTTCTAGTAAGACATCTATCAGAATCTTCTCCATTTGACTATTCCAACGAAGTTGGGTTTTTACCTATCCTTTCTTACTTTTAGCTTTGTTGTCCATTCCTATTAAAAATGATCAGAAACATGTATAACAACCATGTTATACATCTAAAAGAGTAATTCAATTGATCATATGGCTAATTCTTATGTATTTGGTACCTGCGTAAGGATACAACTAATAACTAAAAAAGTAAAAACAATAAAGATAAACATGAATATATCCATTGGCCATTGTCTTTGCAATAATGAAATCAGAGATTAAAAAATTAACATTCAGATGTAGTCTAGAAACACAAAACCTAAACACTACAAAAGCTAATGCTACTGGTGATGGTGCTGGTATTCTTCATACATCACCTCTACTAAAGCATCCCTTTTAGCTACCCACAAGGTAGATGAAGCAATGACTATATGCTCATTGTTTGTAAGGAGATCATCATGATCTTCCTCATTTGGGACATGGACCTCATTACAGAAGTCATCAGGGTCACCATCCCGCATGTAATTGTGTAGAGCACAACATGCTAGTATAATCTTCATTTGCGTATCAATACTATAGAATGGAACGTTCCTAAGGTACGCAAATCTCCTCTTCAATAGTCCAATCATCCTCTCGACGACATTCCATAGCGAAGAGTGACGATAATTGTATAATTCTCTCGTATTGTTAGGTGTGAGACCAGCATGATCTTTTAAATGGTATCTTACACCATGGTATGGTATGAGGAACCCATGGAGATTTAGGAATCCAGCATCAGCAAAATAGTACTTACCTATTAAATATATGAATATCATGACAAAAAAAAATATAGCATTCACTTATGTATATCATGAAAAGAACCATGAAAAAACTCTTCAACATATCGGAAGGTACAGTTAACTAGTCTGCTCTAGGTCTAACAACATCTCTCAACAATCGACCATCATGGGCGGAACCCTCCCAACCAGTAAGGACCTACACCAATTTCATGTCAAAGGTACATGCAACTAAGTTATTCTGATATATTAGACCTCACCTATTACGGTATCTAGACTATTCAGCTAAAGGAACATTCGCTTTGATGTACATGCTATTAATTGTGCACACAGCATCCTATTTGATGTAGCAAACATTGTCTTATAAGTACAGAGCTAAAAAATGCATAATGAAGTAAACTATTAAAAAAAAGAATAAAAAAAACAAGCTAACCTTAAAGAAATGGTGCCAACTCCTTTCATTTCCTCCCTCACTAGGAGAGTTTGAATTAGTTGCTTGCTTGACAGTATTCTTGTAAAGACTTATTACCAACTTAAGTACTATATGAAAATAACGACTAACGGTCTGACTAATTCATAAGAACTGAAATGTTGAATTTCGATTACGTAAATCATGGCCAACCATATGTAGAAATATTGTGACTTGTTCCTCGACCTTAACAGATCGACGGTCAACTAGCCCATATCCACGTAAACATTCGCATAGCCTATGAAATGGACCATGTTTCATTCGTAACTGCTCATGACAATAACGATCACTCTCGGTATACATTCTTCCTAAAAATTCTTTTTTCAACTCATCCATATTTAGGTAGGGAGCTCTCATGATAGATTGTGGTCTATTTCTCCTACGCCAATGATATAACATGACCGCACATGTAATTAAAACCATCATGGTAGCAGATGCTCGTTTACGATCTTGTAAAGTCTGCATCTTATATAACTATGAACAAGCAACGATTAACAACATATGCTATCAGGGAATTCTATGACAAACTAATATTTATTATTTTTAAGCAATAAATATGTTCACATTTTTCTTCCTTTAAAGTGGTTGATTACTATATATATAAAAAGTGTAGAAGGGGGTCCTTATAAATTCTTTAGCACTTGGGAAGTAAAAATGGGTTTCATGAAAATGGTAAAATCTAAGTCTTAAGGGAAGTACTTAAAGACGTCATATATCAGTAGTTCCAAATAAAACCCACAGAAAGAAAGAGGTTTGATTAGAGTACACCATTCTAAAGAAAAATGCACAGTAAAACGTCTAGCACAAGGTTGCATTTTCTGGGTGAAGTTACATTAGGAAAGCAAAGCAATTCTAAAATTTGAATCAGATAACTACATAATACAATAAAAAAATATTGCAATATACAGGATATCATGGTAATAAACTAACTAAAATCAATAATTGAACCAAGCAATCTGAAATGAACCAACCACACATACTTGATCATATGAACCAGACTTACACAACTTGACTGATCCTTTATAATTTCAGCCAAGTTTCAAGTCATGTGATTATTGTGGGTACAGTATTTTCCAACTAATATTATGGTTACACGTGTCACTGACATAGCACGTGCATGTGAAATACGAAAGGTCAACATCTGGTAACTCGAAGCGTGCATGAATAAATACGCCAGAAGAATGTACAAAGACCGCAATCAATCCCTTCTTATCGCACATCATCCATAAATGGAAGAACCACGTGTCAAACAGAGCAATCAAAAGAGAATGTATCTCGGGACAGGTTAGTAACGGAACGCATTGAAGCTTTAGCAATTAATATGTCGGAAGAGCATTCAATCTTTCCCGACACATTAATTAGTAGTATATCTGATGGGATTAACATTCAACTTATCCCGACAAGTTCAACAACAATACTTGACGGGATTGACATTCAACTAATCCCGACAAGTTCAACAGCAACGCTTGACGGGATTGATATTCAATTCATCCCTACAATTTCCTCCTTGACGGGATTGACAATCATATTACCTTGACAAGATGCAATTAATACAGTGGTTGGAGGTAAATATAATACATACACAACGAATGTTCAATCGAGATTGCCACTTGGTAGTCAATCTGATTTCGATCATTTTTCCTGCCACTCCTTTTTATTCAAGATATCTGCCACGTAAGGTCGACACCTCAGCAGTTCCAAATCTAACTGATTAAAGGAGTTTAGATCTAACCGAAAGGAGTTGTATCCAACAAACTCTTTCAGATCAGATTTGATGAACAGGAAGTGGACAGTTGGAGAATGAGTCAAGCTAGTTCTGAGACTATACATATATTATACTCAGAACTGAGAAAAAGATCTTGCTCTCCAGATCCAGATAATCTAAACTCTGAATCATCTTTTCTATATTTCCTAAACCATGCTAGAACACCCTATACTGACTTGAGCGTCGGAGTACTGCTGTCAACAGATACGACCACGCTTCATCCGAAGATTATGCTATCATCCGCAGCAGAGAAGAAATTCTGTCATGAAGCATCAGATTTGCCGGATCATCATCGAGATACGAATCGTCTGACCTCGAAGATTGTGTGGGATAGATCTGATATTTTTCCCCTATAGTTATGTCAATAGTGCTATAATACTTTTTCATTTGGATATTAAGCTTCTGATTAAAACAAAAAATACAGATATGTGAGGAGAGGTATAGCAGTCTAAATGATAAAACGGCATCCTCTTCTTAGATTAACACAACAAGATGATGTCTTCCAGATAGTGGATGCAACATAAATAAACTGACGCGCATGCCATGTTCCTACAATCGTTCACATCAAATGCACTTCACACATTATAAAATAATAATACCCCTACGAGAATGACACATCTATTCACCAGACAAGCCTGGGCAGATAAACAACTCCCACATTTCAAACACCCCCAAAAACTAAAAGAATAGAAAATATATAATAAAAACAGCATCATAAGTACTATGCTACCTTTTAAAATATCTGAATTGGTTTTGTTAAGACTGGAAAGAGGAGTAGTCATTTATCAAGGAGATTATGGTAGCTAGGAAAAGCGTAAAGGCTTGAACAAGCTTCTCATAAATATTAAAATTAATTTATTTTAACTTTAGCTCATCAAGAATTTTAGAATTCATTATGTTGATGAGTTCATAAAAAATTTGAGCAACAATGACGAAAAAGAAACTTTGGAGTTCTTGAAAAGTGTTTTATAAAATAGCCCATTCATTACCATTTCCTCATTGTGGCATTGTAATGGCCACAAAAGGATAGTTTCTGTAAATCAAAAGATTGTCCAAATTTTTTAGGCATTGCTTCATGCATTGAAAAAAAAATTAGCAAATGAAAACCTAGATTTGAAGACAAATGAACCTAAGTCTATGATTAACGAACTTATGTCATCAGTACTCTCCCTTTTGCTTCAATTGGAGCGCACAGTTAAAAAGAAGAGGAAGAAGGGAAGGGGAAGGGGAAGGGGAAGAGGAGACCACTTCTCATACCGATTCAAGAGAGAACTAGGTTTAGGGTTTTACCTGTGAGAGAGCCCGCGCGGAAGCTGACGATCGAGAGAGCTCAAGAGAGTGAAAGGGTTTGAGAGAGGGTCGTTGAAGCAAATGATCGAGAGGGTTTGAGAGAGTGAGAGGGTTTCAGAGAGTTTTTTTTTGTAAACCAGGTTTCGAGAGTTTTCATCGGGGAAAATGGCCAAATAAGGTGAGAAAATAAGGACCCCTTTTCCATGGGAACCAATTCTCACCTATGAGGAATGGAAATGAATTCTGGGCTTGGACAGGAAAATCCCATTTTCTCAGGAACATTTTCCAAGCCTAAAATGTTAATCAAATGCTGAAAATGTCGTTTTCCTGAGAAAATTTTCTTTTCCCACGGAAAAATTGGCAATCAAACACACCCTAGTGTTCCATATTTTTGTATGAACTAGATTGTTCTCCAACACTAACTTCCAATAGGAATAAAAGAAAATTATGTGCTGTTGAGGCCATTTGACCATTGGATTCAAGAGATCAACGCAGTTGTTACCTCGTGGACAGTGGATCTGTGAAAGCATTTTCCTAAGAAGCACACTTTTAGAGACCACTGACCATATGGTTGTTTGGTCCATCCTTAGGTGGACCTACATACCAAAAAATCAGCTTGATTTAGTGATTACTTTAACCAGTAATCAGGCTAATTTTTGGTATGTAGGTCCACCTAGGGATGGGCCAAACATCCATACGATCAGTGGTATCTAAGACTATGCCACGTGGCTCATACTTGGTCCGTCCCCTAGCAAGTGTAAAATTTAAAAGTGTAAGTTATTTCCTCCGGGAGAGGCTTCTATGCGCCGCACAGACCAAACAAAAACGGCCCTGCGGAGCTTTCCCCACGTCCTCGATTTCAAAAGTAAAAAAACCGACTAACCTGCGTCGTCGGTTGTATTGGTAACGGCAAGAGCTTTTGCTTTTTTGCTGACGTGGTACAACTTCTGCAGGGCCGTTTTGTTCGGTACGTGCGGACCTAGCGCATGGAAGCCACTCCCATTTAAGGAGAACATAATCCCAATAATGAAGACCGTTGGATGGTCCTCGGGCTCATGTAGTTTGAATCTGGAGGAACAGTATGGCTGATGGCTTAGACGTATGGAAGACTTCCCCACTGAGGCGGACAACAACATCTCAGTTAAAAAGAAAAACACGTCCCTGTGCTAACATGCGCCCCAAGAGAGAGAAAATGCGCGGGATGCTTAAAGCATACAGGAGAAGCAGCGGGAGACTGTATTTACATGAAAAGTATTTAAACTTCTCCGCTAGAGAGAGAGAGAGAGAAAGAATGGTAGGGTGCGCAGGTTAAAGCCATGGCGAATACACCGAAGCCATGGAAGGTCGAGTATGCGAAGTCGTCGAGGTCATCCTGCAAAACCTGCAAGACTCTCATAGACAAGGAGAAGCTTAGATTATGGAAAATGGACAAAGCTACACAATTCGACCGCTTCAAGCCTGTAATTTCCTCTCAACCCTACAACCCCCTTTTTTCAGGTTTTAGCATTTATTTATTTTTTTTTTTTAGGGTTCATCTCTCCTTACAGGAGATCCAAGTTTCCCCCGATGAAGTTGGTAAGGGTAGTAAGCTGCAACAGCAGCTTAGGTTTTCTATTTTAGTGTGCATTGCATTCTGTTCGTTCATCGTTAGTGCAGCACTGAAAGTTCATCTCTGATTGATATAGTTGTAGAACATTGATTGAATTGGGTGTTGTGACATTGTCTGCACCATTGTCAATTGGGTTTTCCAGAAGTGTTGGAATTTGCAGTATTTCCTTGCCCACTAAAATGGTTGTAATCAATGTAAGTTTGAATCAAATTCGAAAGAAAAGGATTATTTATTTCAGATTGGTAAATCAACAATTTCAGCTTGAACTCTTCGATCCAGCTAAATAGGCTTCTATCTTCGTGTTTGTTGCTTGATTTCAGAGATTATGGTTAGAAATAGGGATTTGCAAGGTTTCGCATAATTTGGAGGGATGTAGAGGGTTTTTTAAAGGAGGAAATGGGGCTATTTCTGCCCTCAATACCATTTAACAAGTTTTATATACGAACAATACAAATGATACAGATGATATTTATGCCGATTCGCTGTGATTCCTGATAGTACGATTTTTATGCCCGATGTATCTCGGTCCTGACTGAGACTTGAAACCATGCTGGTGAATCTGGAGTGCATTCATAACATGTAGAATGTAGAAATATGTTGGTGATGCTGAATGGGTCTCAGATGCTCTTGCATTATATCTACAGTTCATCTAGATTCTCCACTCATTATGTTTTTTTCCTCTTTTATCTTTTGATCATTTAACATGAAAACTTCATTCAATGAGGAAAAGATACAAGAAGTAACCAAAGAAAAAACTGCCCTTGGGAGAAGAATGGTTAAAACAGCTACTACAAATTATAGGAAGTTTTGTATTGTGGTGCAATCTGACTATAACTTCTCTACTTTGTAGCTTTGCTTTTGATGAGACCTCCAAAGTCTTCTCTATAGTGTAGATGTTTTTCTATCTCTGAGGTGTGATAACCTTTTAGCTATGCTGTAGAATGTTCTTAAGAAGTAATATTTTGATTTTCTTTTCATTTAATTTCATTTTCATAGGGACTCAGTATTAATTTCTTCTGCTCCCTACTCTTTGTAGTGTTTTGGTTTTCTTATTACATGCTTTGTGATAAAGTTCATTACCGATATAAGAAAATCTGAGTTACATTTGTTTTCTGAATCAGATGTGGAATCACGCTGAGTGCATATTGAAGAAAGCAAACCAGATCAAATCGTATGTTCTCATAATCAATTATCATACCCTCGATTGGAGAAGATGTTTGAATGCTAATTTCCTTGCTCACAAGAGAACTGATTTTTTTACTGTTGTACTTTTAGCCTTGAAGATGTTGAAGGCATAGACTTGCTTCGATGGGAAGATCAGCAGAAGATAAGAAAGTACATAGAGGGTGGTGTATCTTCAAATACCACCAATAATGCTGTTAATGAATGTGGTGTTGAAGTCTCACAGACTTCACGTGCTACTTGCAGGTGCTGCAATCAGAAGATTATAAAGGGAGAGGTTGGTTACTGTTACTATTGTCGTTATTATTATTATTATTATTACTATTCTTATTTTATTGGTACGGTAGGTTATAATGCTGTGGCAGTTTCTTCTTTTATTTCTGCTTCTGTGTTGCTTTAGGGATATAATTGTTTATAAGACATGATATATCTGTGAACTGTGGTGTGAGAAACATGATGCTTAAACTGATAATTGAGTTATAAAGCTGATAATGAATGAACAATTGTTTTTGGTTTGCTGTGTGCATTACCATATGGAATTGCTTAAATGTTCATGGAAATGTACCAAAATAGATGCAGCTTCGTATGGAGCAAGGTGACTAGGTGAGTGCTCCACAATGCATCAGGAGCAACTCTGCTTCTAGTAAACAGGTTTTGAATGGAAGATGAAGATTCTTTTTGTCCCTCAAATTAAAAAGTCAGAGAAGATCAAAGTCTTATATTGTCTCCTTGGTGAATGCTTATGGGAACTTTTCAGTCTCTTTTGCTTAAAACATCTGTAGAACTCTCCACTGTCTATTTTGCTCAGGAAACTTTTGAAGATGCTAGCTTTACACAACTTCCTTATCCCACTAGTACGTCTCTTTACCTTCTTATGGTTTTTCTCTTAAGGCTAATTTGTCTTTTAGAAAGGAGCTGATGCTATGTAAATATTAAGTAAACTGCTTGGACTATTACTCTTCCTGTTAGAGAATTAAGATGAAACCTTGGAATTTTTGTTGCTTTGTACCCTATCTATTATTTATATGCAGTTCTATTCCAGGTAATCATTATCTGTGTTCTACTTTGCAAAATTTATGAATACTTGGCAATACTGCTCTAAGTATTGTAGGGTCCTGTCCTACATTGTCATGTGCTTTTGGATTCTAACGTAAATTTTTGTTTTCAAGAGTGTGCTATACATACAAGGACAGGTTCAAGGAAGGATTTTTATAGCTAACTGTTGTGGCAAACCTGCTGTGACTATTTAACCTGTTTTCTTTTTTTGGTAGGCAACATGGGGTATTTTTTGTGGAATACAGCCGAGACATATTTATGAACACAAAAATGGTCCAGCTGTACTCTTTGTTGATTTCTTACACTCCATTCTCATCAATCTAGACCTTACATCTGTTAAGCTGCTCTTGGATGGGCTATGGTATAAAACGTTACAGTAAGATGATCATAACCATTAGGTTAGAAGCTCATATTTGGTTGGCTGGGAAAAAGGGAGGTGAAAGATTGGCAAAAGCATTCCATATATATCCTCCAAAAGAAAAACTTGAACTTCACATGTCAAATGATTATCTGATAGGTGTAGATTTTGGGCAATGACCTCTTCCAAGGTCTAGCATTACATAGACAGTCTGGATTGATAATCAAATGTGCCACGTGTACAACAATACCAATAAGCCATGTTTGACCCAAGTACCTCAAGTTGCCTTTTTTTTTTTTGATAAATATGAAGTATGATTAAGAAAAAGGGTTAGAACCCTCAAAATACAACCTATAAAGACGAGGCTATCTACAACTCAGAAAAAGAGGAGATATCTAGTAATTCCTCCCATCTAAACACAAAAGAATAAAAAAAACGGCCTCTAAACTCCGGAGAGATAGAAGACCAAAGATATAAGTAGGCTTTTACTCTTAACACCACCCTAAGAATTTCTTCTTCTTTTCCTTCGAAATACGTGAGTTCCTCTCTTGCCACATTGCCCACATTGATCACATGTCTCGGAACCACGTACTTTATGCCAAATGGAGAAAGAAAATTTGCCAAATCGCAAAAGTGAAGGAGCAATGAATCAACAGATGGTCGACTGACTCTGCACTTGATTTGCACAAGGAGCATCTATTCGACTACATCATCTCCCTACTGTTGAAGTGGTCACAGTCAAAATCTTGTCTAAACTAGCAGTCCAAACAAAAAAGATAACTTTAGATGGTATTCGAACCCCCCAAAAAAGAGTCCCTGGAAAAGACCTCAAACCCCTCGGGTTCATGTGAGAAAAAAGGACCTAATTAAGAAAATACCTTTCAGATCCTATCTCCATAACCCCCTATCCGACTCAGAAGCCAACAAAGGACCTTCACCAACTCTGGACAAAAGAGAAACAAGGTAGTCCACCTCCCAGTTATCGATGTTTCTTCTAAAACCAAAGTTCCAATAGACCACACCCTCTATGCTTACCACACAATCTTGAACCTTCGTCCCTTGAAGATTCGAGATTTGATAGAGAGTAGGAAAAGCTAACCTCAAGGGTTCTTCCCCACACCAAAGATCTTCCCAAAAATGAGTAAATTCTTGTTCAACTATTTATAGTAAATTCTTGATTTTACTATTTTTAGTAAATCTAGTCTTATTATTTTTAGATAGGTCTAAGGCGTTCTAGAAGATAGTAGGAGAGTTTGAATTACCTTAGGATTACTTGTTTGTTTCTTGATTTATTTTAGAGATTTAGTTGTTTTAGAAATTGGTTTTTGAGTTGTAATAGGATTAGGATAGAGTTTGGGAATGTTTTCACAATATGAGTAGTTTTCATTACTTATAAATGTAGGGCATGTATTAAAATGAAAATTAGAGAATGATTAATGAAGATTGAGTTCCTGTCATCACCAAGTTCACATCGCCAACTAATTCCTACTTCCATCGTGCATCATCATTGTGTCACCAACTCTCTTGTTTGTCATGGTCCACACAACACCGTCATTCGTGTGTTCAATCATCATCAATCACATCGGATTTCACCTACCATCGTCGGAACGTAGCCACCATTGTAGTCATCCAATCGACATCGTGCCATTGTAATCGATGTTGCTGTGCATCCTCGTTCTCGTTGTTACCTTCCGCCATTCCTTGATTTTATTTCTAAGATGATGGAGTTAAATTCAAGGTTGAATTCTTTTCAACCGGGAGGTTTTGAGCAGGAGCATCCAAGCTACGATGTACTTGTGTTACACCAAATCAAACCCCTAAACAAAATAGGAGGGCTTACAACAGGAGGAAGAAGAAAAGTGCTACAAGGAGACTTCTTTCAATTGTGAAAGAGGTTTAGTCAGATTTATTTGTTTTAGTAAATCTCGTTTTTACTATTTATAGTAAATTCCTATTTTTTACTATTTATAGTAAATTCTTGTTTTTTTACAATATTTAGTAAATTCTAATTTTACTATTTTTAATAAATCTTGTTTTACTATTTTTAGATAGGACTAAGATGTTCTAGAAGATAGTAGGAGAGTTTAAATTACCTTAGGATTACTTGTTTGTTTCTAGATTTATCTTAGAGTTCTGGTTGTTTAAAAATTGATTCTTTGAGTTGTAATGGGATTATGATAAAGTTTGAGAATGTTTTGAAGTCCAATATGAGTAGTTTTCATTGCATATAAATGTAGGGCATGTGAAAACAAAAATTCAAGAATGATTAATGAAGATTAATGAAGCTTGAGTTTCTTTTGGGTGTGATATCTAATTTTGTTGAATGAGATGCCTGGAACGAAAGAGTGATTCTTCCCGAAGGATCGATCCCTTCAAACTCGATGGAGTGATTTCACTGACTCTTACATTCTTCCTGAAGGAGTGATTCCTTCAAATTCGGTGGAGTGATTTCATCGAAACCCTTCCTGAAAGAGTGATTCCATCAAATCTGGTGGAGCGATTTCACCAAAACCCTATTAGGTTGCAAAACCGTGCCCGTCTTGCATCATAGGATCAACTTCCGTCTTCTCTAAATAGTCTTAGGTGCATATGGTGCTTGCTACTTTTACCATTAATGTATGATCAATTGCTGCTTGTCTAGCCTTTTCAAGCCTTTTGTGATTTTATATCCTTCAGTGGTCTCTCTCATAGCATTGGAAATCTTTGGAGTGCACTACGGGCATTTGTGCACATCACCATGTCCACCTACTAGATGTTATTGTAATTTTGTCACCCAACCACCCTTCTGCTTTGTCTCACACCTACACTTTTAGCATAGGCAGTTGACTGGAATTAGATCTCCATGCACCCACCTGATATCATGCATTAATGTCATATCTTGCTAATTAGGAAGCTCTGTTGGTAAGAAATAAACATGCACATATAAGCACCATATCGATGAATTAAATCACATTTTTTGGAATTCTGGATAGTTTTATTTATTTTATTCACCATCATCATTGCCAGCATAAGACTTATCCAACCATATGGAATAAGCTATTTATTTTCTTAATGTAATTTAAATAAGCTTTAAAAAAATAGGGATCATCATTAAAGGTGAGAGGAATTGTTTCTAATTCATGCATACATGTAATTCATAAATATTAACTGCTAACTAATTAAATTATTTCCTGAGTTTAAAATAATACAAATATTAGTATAACATAAAAATCTAGAAAATCCATGGAAATAACTTGGTTTTCATGGATTCTCTAAATCGTCCATTAATTGCAAACTACTATCTAGTACTAAATTAGGGGTGAAGTGTAATTTTACTCTTGTTTTTATGAATTTTGAATATATTTAATAAAATATTTTTCAGGAAATATCATAGGTTTATAAATTGATAGATCATCCGAAGCTCTATGACATATATGTTTTGAATGTGCACGTATTTCAATCACCCATATGATATCACTCTCAATATCTTTACTGGGGCCTATAACTAGTTAGATAATGGTTATATAGTTTGCCTCTTTTATTGTATTCTTTCTGCATGTTGTTTTCAGGTCCGCATGTCAAGTAAGTCTGATGGACAAGGTACCAAGGGCCTGCAATGGTACCATGCCAACTGTCTTATTGAATCATCTTCATCCACCCAAGGACAGAAGTTGTTGGGTTGGGATTGCCTTTCTGTTTCAGATCAGCAAGCTGCTTGTGCCCTGGCTAAAATGGGTGTTTCCACTGCCGAAAGAGGTATGAAAGTCCATTCATGTTTATGTGGTCCTCGGTGATGTTGGGTTTGAACAACATTTCGAGGCTTTATCCTTTAGAGTCTATGATATTGATGTCCTTTTCAGTTGCCAAAGATGAGGCAAAGAAAGATGAAGAACTCTTGCAACCATCTTCTAAAGGTGGAACAAAACGTAAAAAAGGTATTAGTGGTGACCAGAAGTCAAAAATCCCTAAAGCTGGAGGAAATGTTTTTGTGAGTACGGTACCGACTGAAAAGAACACCAATGAGTTGGGGAATCAAAACTCGAATGCCTCTGATCTGGAGAGTAAGCTGGAGGCTCAGACTAAAGAATTGTGGGCTATAAAAGATGACCTTATAAAGCATGTGACAACAGCAGAGCTGCGAGAGATGCTTGAAGCCAACGGTCAAGATTCAGCAGGATTGGAATTTGCTTTGCGAGACCGTTGGTAAATCTCTTCAAGTGCTTCTTTGAATAATTTTCATTTCTAAAACATCTAAACTGGTAGGCCTTTATGATATATAATTTTATACTTACTATCTTCATGTTTGCAAACTTAGATTCATAAATGAATTTGTCCTCATTCATATTTAAGCATTATTTCTTCATTGTTCTGACACTTAAATGCTTAACCTACAAATTGGACACTAATTGGCCGGCACCTGTGACAGAGAGTTTGTACACTGTATGCATGGAAGTATTGACTAGTTTAGTAATGTGGTGTTCAAGTGTCTTCTTGATTTTTCTTGACTTTGATTGATGACTTTGTTCTTGTTCATATTCTCCACCAGTAGAGAACTATCACCAATTCCGTATATGTTGTGCGAACCTAACATTTTTGCCTGTGATTCTTGTTTAAGTGTTGATGGAATGCTGTTTGGAGCACTAGGTAGCTGCCCCATTTGTTCTGGTTCTCTGCGTTATTTTGGAGGCAAATATCATTGCAATGGGTATTTATCAGCACGGAGCAGGTGTTCTTACTTAACTACTGAACCTGAACGTCTCAAGAGGAAGTGGAAAATTCCAGAAGAAACGAATAATCAATATCTTTGCAAGGTATGCAACCTTAAAATGTGCTATGGACTAGGGTATACCGGCTGTTAGATGTTAAATAACATTTGGAGTGCATGATTGGCTGCAGTGGTTCAAATCACAAAAAGGAAAGAAACGTGTTCGGATTCTACCTCCACCATCTTCCAACAAAGCTTCAGGAAGTCAATCTGTTAATGGCCTGTCTCAGCCATCAAAAGGTGAAAGATTGGAAGATTTGAAAGTCGCAATTGCGGGATTACGCAAGGAATCCATGGTAGAATGTCCTTTGCTATGATAGTCATGTTGTCAGGGACCTACTTGTAATATCTCATATTCTACAGGGGGCCCTTGTAATATTGTAAAACTTCACTTAATATATATATTGGGTGAAATCGTGTAGGCTATTCTAAGCTCTACACGATTTCTCCTCTTCCCCCAATTCTCTTCTCCTCTCCTCTCTTCCATCTCTAACCCTAATCTCTTATTCTGGTTACGATCCAAGATTACAACATGGTATCAGAGCATGGTTATGTAACCATGGCTCAATCCTAGAGGTCTGAAGAACCCTAGGGATTGCGAAATTCGATGCGAAGGGCTTTCCAAAGAAGGAGATCATCTCCCATGGATAGCCGCAGGCTTTAGAAGAGTCTAAAACCCTAGCCGCCCACTCCAAAAGGTTGGAGAAGTTCTCCCAAGCCTAGCCGCCCACTCCAGAAGCCTGGAGAAGAGCTATCAGGCATAGCTGCCCACTCCAGAAGCCTGGAGAAGAGCCACCAAGCCTAGCCGCCCCTTCCAAAAGGTCAGAGAAGACCCTCTGGACCTAGCTGCAGGTCTCAGAGGAGTCCAGAACCTCTCCCTAGTGCAACCGCACCTATCCAGGAACCTTTTTTAAGTCCTCGGAACCATTCACAAGTTTCCCGCGGGTGGTTTTTTCTCCAATAGAAAATCTATAAAGGAGCTGTTCCAAAAAGGCCTGAATCCTGTGAGCGTTGCTCACAGGAGGCTTTAAAAATAAAAAGAAGGTGATTTGAACCTCCGCAGCAGCAGTTTGGGTGATTTCTTATCAGAAAAGTCTTCTCTACTACCATGAGTACATCTGAGGAGTCATCTTCTGCCAAGTCAGAGATTATTGTTGCCCCACCCAGTCTGGGAAGTCATGGTGATCACAGCCCGGGCCTACAGATCACTACGGTGAAACTCGACGGGACCAACTACCTCGCATGGTCTCAATCGGCCAAGATGTACATCACCGAACGAGGCAAAGCCGGCTATATTACTGGACGCGTCACTGCACCTGATTCCTCCGATGCTGCGTTTGAGAAGTGGGAAGCGGAAAACTCGATGGTCATGTCATGGCTGCTTCACTCCATGCATCCATCGATCAGCACAGGCTTCCTCTTTCTCCCGACTGCCAAGGATATATGGGACACTGCATCTCAGACCTACTCCCAAGATGGGAATTTTGCTAGGATGTATGAACTTCAGCAGGAGATAGCACATCTGAAGCAAGGCGATCTTCCTTTGGGATCATACTACGCTGCGTTACGCAGCAAGTGGGAAGAGGTAGATCACTACCAGACCTACACCCCTGCATGTACCAAGGATGCTACGGAGTTCCGCAAGATGATTGTGCGCGGACGCATATTCGAGTTTCTTGGCGGCTTGAACCAGAGCTATGAACAGGTTCGAGCAAACATCTTGGGCAGAGATCCACCACCGTCGACCATTGCACAGGTCTACTCCTACATCCAGAGCGAGGACAGCAGGAGGAGAGCCATGAGCTCTAAGACAGATGCTGATGTTCCTTTATCTGAGAAGTCTGCCTTGGCCACTCAGAAATTGAGCAAACCCACATCCAAGAAGGATGGGGATCTTGATGATCGTGATCGACTCAGATGTGATCACTGTGGCAAGCGTCGCCACACTCGGGAGACCTGCTGGAGTCTTCATGGTCGTCCCGCACAATTCTCTGGGGGGAAGCAAGGCTCCTCAAAGAAGCCCTCTGGTAGCAAACATGGAACCTCAGCTGCTCATGCCACCAGTCAAGATTCCTCTCATGTGACCCCTTCCTCTGGGCAGTCCAACACCTTCTCTAGCATGGACATTGACAGGCTTCGACAATTACTTACTCAGCTTGATGGCCCTTCCCCACCTACATCATCCTTTGCTCAGACAGGTACATCCCATTCAGCCCACCATGTGTCTACGGCACCCATTGGTCCTTCTTGGATCATTGATTCTGGTGCCTCCGATCATATGACTGGTATGCCATCCCTTTTCTCCACCTATAATATCTGCTCGGGTAAGGACAAGGTCCGTGTGGCCGATGGCACCTTCTCCTCTATCTCAGGGAAGGGCACTATCTCTGCCACACCTACTTTGTCTTTATCCTCTGTACTTCATGTTCCTAAATTCACCACCAACCTGTTTTCTGTTAGCCATCTTACTAAGAGCCTAAACTGCAGTGTTACCTTTTTCCTACTCACTGTGTTTTTCAGGACTTGGAGACGAGGCGGATGATTGGCAGTGGTCGTGAGGATGGTGGATTGTACCTGCTCGATAGCCAGCCGACTTCATATTCTGTTGCACATCAGTCTAGCGCCAATGTCAGTAGTTCTAGCGTTAATAAAGACCTGTTAATGCGATGGCATAACAGGCTAGGTCATTTACCGCTTTCAGTCATGAAGAGTCTGTTACCTCAGTTTGCGTCTATTCCATTTTTTGAGTTCAACTGTGAAACTTGTGTACTTGCAAAACAATGTCGGGTGTCTTTTCCGACCAGTAATAAAAAAAGTACGTTTCCTTTACAGCTTGTGCACTCTGATGTTTGGGGACCCAATCCCACCACTTCTATCTTTGGTTTTCGCTACTTTGTGGTTTTTGTGGATGACTACAGTCGTTACACTTGGATCTACCTTATGAAATCAAAAAATGAGGTGCATACTATCTTTCAGACCTTCCATAAAATGGTGTGCAATCAATTGGGCACCACCCTAAAAGTCCTACGCACTGACAATGGGGGGGAATACATGTACAGTGGCCTTGCCTCCTACTTTGAAGAGCATGGAATTCTTCATCAGACTTCATGTGCCGATACACCTCAACAAAATGGGACCACTGAACGAAAGCATCGCCATGTCCTGGAGGTTGCTAGGGCACTTCTTCTTGGTACTCGGGTACCCAAGGGTTATTGGGCTGACGCTGTGTTGACGGCATCCTACTTGATAAATCGGATGCCCTCTCGTGTCTTGGGGTCAAAGTCTCCCCTTTCACTCCTGTTTCCTTCCTGTCCTGTGTTCTCCATTCCACCTAAGGTCTTTGGTTGTGTTTGCTATGTTCACGCCCATCACATGAAGGACAAGTTAGATCCGAAAGCCGTTCGATGTGTGTTCCTTGGCTATTCGTCCACTCAGAAGGGATATCGGTGTTTCCATCCCTTTACCCGTCGTCGGTTTGTTTCTCTAGATGTTACATTTTTTGAGAGTCTTCCCTTCTTCTCAGTTGATCGGACTTCTCTTCAGGGGGAGCTTGGGAGTATTGACGAGAGTCCGATACCTCCACAGGGGGAGATTCCTCAACCAGTACCCCTTGATTTGCTTGATGAGTCTCCTGTACCCTTGTCCTTATCTCCTACTGACACTGTGCCACAGGATCCGCAACTGAAGACATATGCCAGACGACGTCAAAAAGAGAAACAGTCCACCATCCAAGCTCACTGCCAGGAAATCCAACTCGATCCAGGTAATCGTGTCCTCAGTGATCCTCATGATGATATGTCTGTTGCTCCTACTATCCTTCCCATAGACATTGATGTACCTATTGCTCATCGGAAGGGTGTTCGGAACTGTGTTACCAAGCACCCTATCTCTCACTTTGTTTCTTATCAACAGCTCTCACCATCTTACAGGGCATTTGCTACTTCCCTATCCAGTGTCGCTCTGCCATCCGGTGTCTCAGATGCCCTCAGCCAGCCTCAGTGGAAAGCAGCCATGCTAAAGGAGATGACAGCTCTAGAAAAGAATGGTACTTGGGATTTGGTTCCATTGCCTAGAGGAAAGAAACCCGTGGGGTGCAAGTGGGTATATACAGTGAAATACAAAGCAGATGGAAGCATCGACAGGTACAAGGCCCGTCTCGTTGCAAAAGGGTACACACAGACTTATGGGATTGACTACCAGGAGACGTTTGCTCCAGTGGCCAAGATGAACTCAGTTCGAGTTCTGTTATCTCTCGCGGCAAACTTTTCTTGGCCCCTCCACCAGTTGGATGTCAAGAATGCCTTCCTCCATGGTGATCTAGAGGAAGAGGTCTACATGACAGGTCCTCCGGGGTTCAGTCCGACTAGGAGTAAGGAACTTGTATGCAGACTGAAGAAAGCCTTGTATGGACTTAAACAGTCACCAAGGGCTTGGTTCGAGAGGTTCAGTTCCACAGTTAAGAAGATTGGCTACTCGCAGAGTCAGGCGGACCACACTCTCTTCATTAAGAGAAGTCAAGGTCGTCTTACTGCTCTTATTGTATATGTGGATGATATCGTGGTCACAGGAGATGACCCAGATAAGGTTTGTAGATTGAAAAAATACCTCGGCACAGAGTTCGAAATCAAGGATCTGGGAACCTTGAGATACTTTCTGGGCATTGAGGTTGCTAGGTCAAAGCAGGGTGTGTTTATCTCACAGAGAAAGTATGTACTTGATCTCCTTCGAGAGTCAGGAAACTTGGGAGCTAAACCAGCCGATACGCCTATAGAGCAACAACATCGGCTGAATCCTGTTGATGGGGATCCCATTGCTGATGCAGGCCAGTTCCAGAGACTTGTTGGGCGTCTCATCTACCTTTCGCTGACACGACCAGATATTGCATACGCAGTCAGTGTCATCAGTCAGTTCATGCATGCCCCTCGCTCTCCACATCTTGAGGCAGTACACCGAGTGTTACGCTATCTTAAGGGGGCTCTAGGGAAGGGTCTCCTGTTTAGTAAGAATGGACACCTGCGAGTTGAAGCTTATACAGACGCTGACTGGGCAGGTTCAGTCACTGACAGACGTTCCACATCAGGGTACTGCACGTATGTGGGAGGTAATCTGGTGTCATGGCACAGCAAGAAGCAACCAGTTGTCGCCCGCTCCAGTGCCGAAGCAGAGTACCGTTCTATGGCTCATGGTGTATGTGAGCTTCTATGGTTGAAGACTATGCTCAGTGAGCTCGGATATCCTGTCAAAGGGTCTATGCAACTGTATTGTGACAATAAAGCAGCCATCAGCATTGCTCATAATCCAGTTCAACACGACAGGACAAAGCACATTGAGGTAGACCGTCACTTCATCAAAGAGAAACTTGGTCAGGGACTTATTTGCACACCGTATGTCCATACTGCTGATCAAGTTGCAGATGTGTTAACTAAAGGTGTTACTAAAGGGATCTTAGAGCACCTATTATCCAAGTTGGGCATGATAGATATCTTCGCACCAGCTTGAGGGGGAGTGTTGTCAGGGACCTACTTGTAATATCTCATATTCTACAGGGGGCCCTTGTAATATTGTAAAACTTCACTTAATATATATATTTGGTGAAATCGTGTAGGCTATTCTAAGCTCTACACGATTTCTCCTCTTCCCCCAATTCTCTTCTCCTCTCCTCTCTTCCATCTCTAACCCTAATCTCTTATTCTGGTTACGATCCAAGATTACAACAAGTCATTCACTCTTTTATTTTTACTGCAACATTTACAAGTGAAAGACTGTATCCGTAAGAACACTTTTTTGCTTGCGCTTTGATTTTCTCTTGATCCTTTGGACTTGGGTTTAAGTTCATTTGATAAGAGGCAATGTGCAGGAGCAATGGAAGAGTAAAATCGAGGGAACAGGTGTACTGATTCATGCCAAGATCAAGAAAGGTATGCTTCATGTACTGACATTTGAGTTGTAATGCTCATATGCTCTCCAGTGCACTGGACTTGACTGCTTGTTTTGTGCTGTTACTCTGTTATGCTTCCCATTTCAGATACTAACTGCTTGGTTGTGAGTGGGGAGCTGGATGATCAAGATCCTGAGATCAGAAAAGCCAGGTAGAGCTGCTGTTGAAGTGCAACATTTAAAGTGCTTTTGCTCTTTTTTCTAGTGGTGTTTTCCGACTTGGAAGGTTTTCATCAAGAGATACTGATACCATCTTGGCAGGAGGATGAAATTACCTCTTGTGAGGAAGGATTATCTGGTTGACTGTGTTAAAAGGCTGGAGAGGCTTCCATTTGATCAGTATAAAATTGAAGCCGTTGTTGAGGCTTCGAGAAGTATGGTTACTTCGAAAGTCAAAGGGCCAAGTGCTGTGCATGAATCCTCTGGTCTGCAAGATTCAGGTCACATTCTTGAGGATGGGAAAAGCATCAACAATTCGACGTTAAACATGTCCGACCTGTCAACCGGCATTAACAGGTAGATTTTATTTATTTCAAAATCCTTCATTTTGTATCTATACTATTTTGCATGGATTGTTGTAGCTTGCCTGATTATAACATGCATTTCAATTGCATCTGAGTATTGCTTTTCTGTTTTATTTTCAAGATGTCCAGCAATGAGAAACTACAGATGGTAGTAATAGCTTGCAAGGTATACGAAATCTTCCTTCCGCTCGGCCTTGGTTAACAATTAGTCACGTGTGTAAAGCAATTCGTGATCTTTGAAGACCCTTAGACCAACCAATTTAGGATCCCGTTACTGGAGCGAATGGGTCGTGAATGCAGTTCAAAAGTGGAGTTAATTGTGGCATCGGTTGGGGGGAGAAGAGATGACATCGAGCAACTAGTGGCTGTATACCTCAGAATCCTTTGTCATGGATATTCTGCCCACCATGGTTCAAAGTCACTGGTTTCGTTTCTGTTTCGTCTATGGGCAAACTCAAAATGTTTTGTTGGTTTCGGTCCAAAACCTGGTGAAACCATACTGACATCTACTATGGTGAAACTTGGTTTCGATCAGTTTCAGTCGGTTTTGGATGCAACCAACTGAAACATACATAGTTTTCTCCTATAGCAAAACCAAAATGTTTCATTCGGTTTTGGCCGAAACTTGAAACCATGCCACCCACCTCTCAGAAACCTCGTGAGTTATTCCTGCTAGGCTTTTCCCGTATACAGGTTATAGGAACCAATTGGCATATTGTGATTGGCCAATCATGGTTGGAGGACTAAACTACTTAAAGCTTGTCACATGATTGAGTCTACTTACGTATGTCAAGGCTCATGGTTGAGCCTTCTCAAACTTCAAAAATGCTTCAAATTGATGAAGTTTAATCTTTCAAACTTCAAAAAGCCTTCTCAAACTTTTCTCTACCTGATCAAATTCATATTGCTATACTGTACACTTAACTCATCTGATTACATGAAATTGACGAAGTTTTATGATTCATTGCCACACATTATAAGATGTGCATTTCATTTACTTCTAATCAAGTGGAATTTATAGTATTGACATTACCTGCGACAACTTGGATTTCTTCAAAATATTTATTCTCTGACCTCAGAGAAATCACACATCCATGGTTCTCAGATTCTCGAATTTGGGATTGAACTGTTTCATTGTCTTTGTGTTGATCATCACATCTTTGAAATTACTCATTTACTCAAACGACAATAATAAGTTGGTAATGTTAGTCTGCTAGTCGAACTACCATGGAGCCATATGACTTTTGATCTTTTTATTTTTTGAAGTATTGAGTTTACTGGGAGTGGCAAAAGGAAACATAAGAGATTGCTACCATTGCTGAGAGTGGATAAATCTTAAGAGTGTACTGCGGTAATGCAACACAGTCTGTTAGTCAAGAACAAACTGGATTAGAAAATTCTACGAAAATCTGAAACAAAGAAAGATGACAAATTAAATGAGGGACTGACGTCTTTACTCAACAAGTCAGCTTGCATATTGGTTAATGTCTTAGCCAATATATTGCATAATTTACCATCTTTTGCTTCGATAAGAATGCATTCTAATGTTCACAGACCTGGTTCTACACTTCTACACTAGTCACCTATCATGTCACACTGAGTCATTGATGCAGTACCGACAGAATTTCTCTGACTAATTTCTGGATATTTAAGGGATTGGGTTTATGACTTTGAAAATTGAATGAATCTATGATTAGGGGTAGGGGTAGGGTTAGGGTTTTAAATAGGATTAGGTTGGTTTAGGTAGCTGAAACTATGTAGAATCAGATCTAAAGATGCTTATTGATTGTGCATGACAACAGCCCTAGAGAGGACCTCAAGTGGGGTAATTGGGGTGCAGGACAAGCCCTGGTTTGGCAGAGTTTTGAGGGACCGTAATGGGGCTTGTTAAGGGTTTATGGAGGGATGAGATAATAGAGCTTGAGTGGGTAGATGTAAAAGAACAGAGGAGAGATAGATAGATAGTGAAGTGGCCTGTTACCACCACTTAAACAACCCTAGGGTTGGAGTTGCACCATTTAGAAGCTCCAACTGATGGAGTCACACCACTCAGACAGGAATCACACCCACAAACAGCAATCTAAGCTTCAAGGTAACTTATTTCATTTCTAGAGATAAGAGAGTACATAGATATGTATAGATGCAGGGTCCAGCCACTTCTACTCCTAACCATAATATTATTGTACGGCACATTATTTTTTCAACTTACCAGTACAATACATAAGGGATGTATTGATATTTGATACCATATTGGAAAATAAAATTAAATTAATTTCCACTATACCAATTTGTTAGACTCGCATTAAGAAACTAAAAAACTAGTATTTAAATCAGAAACTAACAAGTAGCCAAATTTGGAGACCACTAAGAGTGGTTGGACGTTTGCAGAAACCCACATTGTTGGTGGGCTGTAAACCCATATTCCTAATAAGACTATGGTCCCTAAAACCCATACTGTCAGCTGCTTATTTAGAACCCATTTACACTAGGTCGTGGGGCCCTTTGGAGGGTCTGTTAGGGCTGATCCAAAACCATTAGCTTTACGAGTGGAAATGCAAGTATTTTGGTCAAGTATTGTGACTGTTGTGAGGTGGGTAAAGAGATGAAGAAGATTGCATCCAGATAGGTTACTATGTAGCCAATGTCAAGGTTTGGTGGGAACATTGTCGAATCTAAGAGAGCATAATAAGGGTTATGTAGATGGGAGCATAGTTAGCAATTCATAGTTCGATAAAATACATGGTACAGGAAAAGATTGAGATTACAATTCGGGTTTGCCATTCATACACTGTTCAAAAACTCTAAAAAAAGTTTTTTTTGACAATTATTTGTCTTCTAAAATGTTTTTTAAATGGAAAAAATGAATGATTTGGAATAGTTCAGTATTATTCGTGAATTCAGCCTAGTATACTGCGATGTGTGATTTGATCGAAAGTCAGATTTTACAGATTCGGAATGAGAAACTGTCATCCCATTCAATCCGATTGGGATGCCCCGGCTCTGAAATGTATCTCGGGAGAAGTATAACATGAAGCTCAGAGTGGCCATGCTCAATAATTGTACTACGGTGTTACTAAGGTACACCGAAAGGACTCATTTTCAACGTTTGGAGGGAAAGTTCAAGTGCAAAATGCTAGCCCACAATTCTTATAAGGGGACATACGGTCTGGAGACATGTACGTACTCAAGTAAGAGGATCGTAATTCGGGACCAAGATACTCTGCGGTATACAAATATGGACTCAGACGTCAATTTGGGAAAAGGTAAAGGGCTACCTATGGAGGTTCCTATATTGTGTAGCAGCTCTGACAATACTAGACAATACAAACCATCTCATAAACCTTTTATATTTAAGGGTGAGAGTTCGTCGATTAAGAGACACCACTTTGTGGGGTGCCTAGATGGTCTCGAGGTAACATTGGAGGACACGGCGAATGAGGTGTGCAGGCACTACAGTGAGGAAGGGCATTGGCTAGACGAAGAGGAAGAAGGGGAAGTAATAGCTTGCTCGTTGAAGGGCCTTAATCATTAGGAAGCTGGTCTTGGGTTCATGTCGATGGTATTATCCCCTTTGATCCTTCTCATTCTGAATTCTTCCGCTTCTTCGTCCAAGCTTCGTCAATAAGGAGGGAACTCAGGTTCTTATAGCCTGTTAGTAGGTGATTATCATGTGGAAGGGGTGGATGGAGATACAAGGGGAGGAGATAAGCTCGATTAGGTCGATGCATGCTTTAACTTACTCTAGGAGTTCGTTAGAGGGGAGGAAAAAGGTAAGTTGGGCAGATCAAATCTAATAGGACAATGCTTCTCAGAGAGGGGAGGAGGTGCTTATGCTACAAATTGAAGACTCAATCGGTTCTGATGTTGATGTTGTCCCCCGCTCTACTTTGGTTGAGATCAAGATAGAGGACGAAAAGTAAGAGACAGATAGAAGAGAGGTGTTTGGATGGGTTCTGGAGAAAGTGATGTTCGGTACATTTTTGGGTTTATCCTCTAATGGCCACGAGAAGGAGCTTCAGAGATTATTCAAGGCTATTGAGTTAGATCAAATGCATATGTTGGTAGGTGATTTGAAGTTTATGGTGATCAGGAGGCGGCAATCTTAGCTATGGTGGTCAGGATAGGGTCAGAATAATGCAATGATTGAACCAGGAAGGAACAAGGGCAAGGGTGGCTACCGCTCCTCACCTAGGGAAATTATAGTGAACAGAAACATCAAGCTAGCTAGAGAGATACAAAGTCTATCAAAGATGGGGCAATTGGCTGAGATGGTGGGGGAAGGGGTAATAGAATGAAGGGGAGGAGGGGTGGGGGTGGACATTTATTACTAGGAATTTAAACTTCTTATCCTGTAATGTAGAGGGTTGGGTGGATTGGATATAAGGGTAATTTGTAAGAGGGCTCTCAAGAAATGGAGTCTGGATGTGGTTGCGTTCCAAGAAACTAAGTTGGAAGATGTCAATGAAAGGGTGGTGGACATTTGGGGAAATAGAGTGTGGTTGGTTAACATTGTCGGCTAAGGGGACCTCGGGGGGTATTTTGATGGTTTGGAACCAACTTAAGGTGAGGATGATTGATTATTGGATTAGGGGAGTTTTCGGTTTCAGTGGTATGTAGATGCGTGGAAGATCATCGTGAATTGGTTCTTACGGGGGTGTATGAAGGAACTTAACTCCATTCAAAGTAGGTGGGTGGGGTCGTGGTGTATTGGGGGAGGCTTCAATGTGATCATGTACTCTTACGAGAACAAAGGTAGTAGCCGGAGGATGAAGAACATGAAGGATTTCGATGACTTTCTGGGTTGGAACTGTTTGATGGATCTTCCGTTTAAGGGGTCGAATTTTCATAGACAAATAACCAAGATAATCCGATAAAAAAAGTGGTTGTAGTTGAAAATAGGATGGGTACTCACAATTGGGTACTAAAGAGTCATCCTAGTTTTGATACGTCGCAAATGTATATAGTTAATGTACATGTGTACACCTTATATACGCTATACGATTCTTATTTAACAAGGTTGTATTTATGCTTTTTCATTCGTAGGAAGCACACTGACTTCTTACAGCATCATAAGATAGTTACAAGGAAGAGGCCAAGGTATTACAAGGTACTTAGCAAAGATGAGTTCATTCCTTGATTGAAAAATCAAACAGAGTTTAACAAATCAATTGATGCCATTTTTAAAGATATAATCAGAGAACAAACATCTTTTGATACGTTGTACTATGTTAATGGATTCCGCTTTGTCTCTAAGGATCATGAAGAAAATAAAAGGAATCAGAACAGTGGAGTTAGCACAAATCCGTAACCACCTTTCGATCTAGTGCTAAGAACAATTTCCGATGGATGACTACAAAATACTACGAAGTTCTCAGGAAAATAATCCAACTGGATTACCGAGAAGTAGGGGTGTCAACAGGTCGGTTCCGGTTCGGTTCCTAAGGTGACCAGAACCGGGACAAACGGTTCCGGTTCTTATCGGTTCGGGTACTTATCGGTTCCGGTTCTCAAAGTGATGGTACCAGAACCGGAACCGATTATGTAGTTTTTGTCGGTTCCGGTTCCAGTTTCGGGTATAACGGGTCCAATCTTGGTAATATGAGAATTTTTACATTATATTTATATATCGGTTCCGGTTCTTATCGGTTCGGTTCCGGTTCTTATCGGTTTCGGTTCCATATTAGAGTACCGAAACCGTAACCATTAGTTTCCGGTTCGGTTCCGGTTTCGGTTCTTTTTAATCGATTCCCAAAAATGTGGTACCGGAACCAGTGTTTTCGGTTCCGGTTAAATCGGGTAAAATTGACACCCCTACCGAGAAGGGTACAAGTCTGTCATGTTTAAGTATAATTGGGTTAAGGTGACGTAGCATGGTGTTAGAGTGGATGAGGAAGCGGGGTTGTCATTGGTAAAATTTTCTAATTTAATCACTTCAGACCAAGTGGGGGAACAATCTCCAAGGATCCAAACGATCCTAAATGACACAGTCTTGGAGGTTCTAAGAAAGATTTATGTCGAAGATCAAATGTGCCTTCTATCATAAGAACATGTTGTAATAGATACGGAACCCTCTCCTAACATTATTGAACCTATTATTGATGATGAGTTGATATTTAATGACCTTGATGACATTGGTGTGGTCATTGAAAAACTAAAATGAAAGCTAGCGAAACAATATTAACAATGTATTTGTGTTTTTAAACATGTATTGATATGATAGGGATAGTTCTCTTACATATCCCATAAATGCATAAATACAATGATTTTTATTATTATATCAAACCTTTAATTTTTTTTGATTTTCCTAATGATTGGACTTGTGATGCTTATTGAAATAGGCTCACGGATCCCCCTATCGGGACGCATCCACTGGGCGATACACCTATTGCTGATACCATAAGTAATAACTTAATTCAATGTCTTAGCTGTGTAAAATTTTAAGTTTCTTGTCTGTACAGTTGTTATGCACATTCATAACTTTTATTCTTTTCATGTAGACGGACCATCTTCTTCCTCTAGGAAGAGAGGTCCTACTAAGCGTAAGGATTTAACGTCAGATGGAAAAAAGAAAGTCTTGATGACAAATGAATTCGGGCAACCGAATGATGGGAGTGTAGATCTTACAACATTGATCACATCCATTGGTGTCCTCACCCGTGCACACATCCCGATCATCTATAAGGACTTCCGCAAAGTGCCACTTGACAAAATTCAAAAAGTGATCTCCACGTTGGCAGAGGCTTATGATGTTAGTGTGTTTGGTCCTGAATATTTGAGAAACCAAATCAACATAGCTTGGAAGACTTTTAAGAGCACTTTGCATGTAAAATACATTAAGAATAAAGATCCTACAACTGCGAAAGAAGGTCCAGTACCTACTCATGTGCCTGCAGATGATTGGCGACAATTTGTGGATCATTGCACTTCTAATGAATTTAAGGTTTGTCCAAAAAATGAACTTTAAGCTTTAAATATTCTTAATTATGATTGTATTGCTGATATATAATGTTAATGTAGGTTGCAAGTACAAGGAATGCAACCAATCGGGCCAAGCTAACAGCACCCTCTACACTTGGTAGACGCAGCATGGCTGTTATTCGCCATCAGATGGTATGTGACTAGAAATATGTAGAATTGACTTAACCTATAATTGAGTTTTAAGAACACTCGTTAGTTAAACTTATATTCGCAATGTGAATTGGCTTAAATGTAAACACTCAAAGGCTGTGGAGAAGAATCTCAAATCCGATTCCGAGGTGGGCAGAGCTGAAGTATTTATCAGAGCCCATACGAAGAAGGACAAAACTGTGCAATGCCCTGCCATTGTTGTTAGTACACTCCTACCACTTATCATTATCCCTCACTGATTACACCAATAATGAAAAATGTTAGTATAACTTTGAATTGCTAATCAACCTTGTTTTTTTGTAGGATAAAATAAAGGATGTTGCAGGTTTGAATCCTAATTTCCGATTGACAAGTATAGATGATGCTCTTACACAGGTATTAACTTAATTAACATATATACGACGCACCTTGCATTTCCTCATATTTGAATTGCATCTGTCTACAGGCAATTGGGAAGGACAGTAGAGGGCGCATGCGGGGTCTAGGTGGAGGTATTAGCAGAACTGTAATGAAGAAGATAGGCCCTATACTTAAAAAGAATGGGGGTTTGCAGAATGAAAAAAATGAAATGTTTAAGGAGATAGCAGATCTAAGAGAAGAATTTCAACGGATGAATGCAAATTTGGATAAGATAAATGCGTTTATGGTAACACGTAACCGTTGATACAAGTATTTGAGTAATAGTCAGTAATTGATAGGGTAAGAAACAACATGGAAATGATTTTTTTTATGCAGGCCATGTCACAGGGAGTGACCAACATTCCTACACCACGACCTGTCATTCCATCTAGTCAGGCATCGTCGGTATGATACACTTATAAATTAATTAAATATTATATTAATTAAGCTTACACATTATATTTTTAATAATACCAATGAAATTGTTTGTATATATGCAGCCGGATAAATTACATATTGGCAAGCAATGTGTCATGAAGGGTTGGCCTTCTCAGATAGTTGCTCGCGGCGAGGTGCAGGAAGTTAATCCCATGTTGATTGTACACGGATCTCCAATGGGTGAAGGCAATTTTAAAATTCTCCTGATTGAAGTTGTAGAGTCTGGCGCTCTGTTGTGGAAGCCTGATGGGTTTTATACGACCATTGGAGAAGTTGGTGTTGGTGGATTCGTTGTATGGCCTCGAATCTTCATAGAAATGCAATGCTGAAAGCTACAGTTATAACCTTTCAGGCCTTGCATATTTGAATGCTAGGAATATTGCCTATAGGTGGGTGTGACTCTTCTTTATTCTCATTTCAAAACAATAAGATTGATTAAGTAACCTAAAGTGTACCTATAGTGACCTCTTTCTAACGGCTCTTGTATGGTCTATCTATTTTTAAACATTGTTCATGCTTATGGTCGAGTTGTATTTCCTGTACAGGGATATTAAAGGAGCAAATATACTTGCCAACCCCAGTGGGCAGGTCAAATTGGCAGATTTTGGGATGGCAAAGCATGTGAGCATTCACATCTGCATTTTCTTTTTATGTAGTCAAATTTGTTCTTTACACTACCACGCTGCTAGTGGTGGAACTGCTTTTAGCAAAGGTTCTTTCTTCCCTACCTTTTGCAAAGCATGTAAGCCTTTCAGGCCTTCCATTGTTGAGAAATTGCTCAATTTTGTTCTTATTTTCAGGATCATTTTTGTTTTTTCTATGGAACGTTGTTTCGATTTAGTTGAGATATAGATTGTACTATGGATATACTTGATAAGTAGTGATTGTTCGTTTAAGGTAGCCTAAGAGTTTGTTCTTTTAATTGTTTTGCAATGTTTTGGTTTTTTTATGGATTCAAATGCTGTGCCTGAGTTTCCTGAATGAGATAAATGGCCAGTTGATTAATTAATCAATTTGGGCATAAACCAATGGCAGCAGCTGCATTCATGTTATCAAAGTAGCTCATTGCATTATCAAGCTTAATATTCGCAGAATTGCACCCATCCTTCACTAAGCATTTGAAATGGGTCTGACCCAAAATATTAGTTTGTTGGTTTTTCTAGCTTATAAACAAAGGGGGTAATTCCAAGTGGGTTTGTGTGAAAAGAGGCAGAAAGGACCAAACTCTTTTAAGAGGCATTTCTTGAAGCAAAATTCGTTGCAGTCTTAAGCAGCATTTGTTAGAGTTCAAAAACTTTTGAAACTTCAAATGATTTTGGAGCTTTAGTAACAGCTTTTCAATGCTTTTAACAATTTATGACTTCACACCCCAAAAGAGGTTTTAGGTTACAGGCATAACTTTGTTACATATGGCCTTGGATACTTCAATGTAATTCTCATAGAAGCTTGACTTTTTACTACAAACAGTGATGGATCTAAAGGTAAAATAATTATTATACCTACTCTTTTTCTTTTTTGTTTTAACCATGAATCATGTTGTGGAGGTCAAAGTGTCTACACAGACTACACTGAAGTCATGGTCAGTACTGATCCGTCTTTCTTACATAGCCTATGAGATCTATTTGGTGGAAACTATAGTCCTCCATGTACAACACCCATGGTTATGTACAATTTGTAAAATTTGATTTTTTTTAATTATTTTTGAAGAATATTTGATGTGCAATTTCTAATTTTGAACTTTCTTCTTATACTGGTACCTTATAAACACTTGTCCACTGTGGTATCTTCCATTGACGAAGCTGGTGACTTCTCAAACTTCCCGGTAGATTATGATTTAAGAAAACCCAATAAGCATCAGTTTTTTTTATTATGCCAAAGAACCTAAGCATCGTTGACGTTTCTGCCTCTTTCTTGAGCTGGTTGATTTGGTTTAGAGAAATGTTGATGGAGGCGTGTTCTACCTGGTAGTTAGGCATAGAAGGTGGTGGGGTGGTTCTTTTGGTTTTCCAGAGGTGCATGGTGGGAAATGTAACAAATTAATAATTTTCAGACATTGTTAGGTTGTATACTTGTATTTATTAAACAGACTTAACACTTACACTTAATAAGGGCAAATATGACAAAATATCATTTTTCAGACAGTTTTAGCAAACAGTATTTTCAGACCTTATATTCAGCACTTTAAGATTTCTGATCTTTAATTCAGCACTTTAAGATATCAGGCCTTAAAATAAGTTTTACCAAACGCCACCTAAGTCTTTGTTTCTGGTTCAGAAGAGTCTAATGAGTTATGCCTAAGAACCTGAATATGCCATCCCATATTTTAGTTTTAGGCTCAGTATGGTAATCAACAAAAAGTTAAGTTTAGAGAAAAAGGATTTGCATGTCAGACTATTGATACAGAAAAAGTTTTATGACATTTAGATGCAAAAATCATTTCTAGTAAGCTTATTCAGGGCAACCATACAGAGCATTAGGGTATGTAGTGTAAATTGTAGTCCACACAACAATTAATAGAAAATTTTTATTACAAAATTGTACTTGATGTCAGAATTGATGTTATGTTTGAATGATAAATCACAAACCTTTAAGACTTGCCTTTCTCTTTCAGGGTGTGTTCGTGGGTAAAGGATTACATGTGCAAATGACTTGTGCTTGCAAACAAATGCGCATACACACTTTTTTATGCGTTTGGTTCACACATTTAGACATGCAAAATAGAGAAATTCAGTTGAAGTGCACGTGTATGTGTATTATTATTACACCCTCAAACAAAAATGCACTGAATCTGTGGCCCCCAACATCTCAAAGGACAAAGTGGGCTCCACAACTCATATGTGGATCCCACACAATTGGGCACAAAGCTTGGGATGAAAGCAATAGCCACACATGGATTGAGATGCTCATGTTGTGTGGGACCCACCTTGTCATTTAATGTATGGGGTCCGTATACTGGGTGTGTTCTAATACATGTGTGTGCGAAACCAAATTTGCACGCCTAGTTGCGTAAATGGTTGCATAGGGGTGGTGTGTAAATATTTACTAAGAAGGGTGCGGATTCGTTTGCGTGTGTAAATGTGAATCCACTTTTGCACGTCAACCAAACATACTTGGCATAGCAATTCAAGTGCAATCGTGTTTGCACACCATAAATGTGCTCGTTCTAAATCCACTATCAGTTTCAAATAATTAATGCAAATTGAGCTGCACTAAACTATAGAATTGTTCATTTGCTCATCGTTGATTCAACATTGCTTGTATTTCATTCTCAAACTTTGGTCTATGGAACTCTCTATTTCTTTTAATTCATTCCATATTTAAAAAGCAAAAAAAAAAAAAAATTGAAATACTTTCCAAACCCTCTTATTTATCGAAAAAAAGCGTAAAGTACTAAAAAGTCCATAGTGTATGCACGACTCGACCATTCAAGCCGTAGGAAAATTTTCGGTACTAAATAATATTGCTTTATCAAATGATGGATCAATAAGTCTTCTTTGGTTACTTTTACTGTTAAATCTCTTTTAAATCAAAATGAAAAGATGACAATGCCCTTATCCTTGATTGACAATGGTATAATTCCTCATTTACGACGCTTGAAGACTTAATCCCTTTGAAATACTTTCGACATCCGTTTTACCATTGTTATTGGTTCAACAAATTCATTGAAAATGGTGTTGGTTCAACCAGTTTGAGCTCAATACTCCAACTTGAAATAAATACCGACTTAACAGAATGGTTAGAGGAATTAAGAAGGTACTGAGAGTGAAACGGAGCGTCAAACATGCCTTACAAAATAGAAACAGTCAGAGAGATATGAAGCTTTGCTTGGAGGTTTTAAGGTTTAGTACTCAAACCGAAAACAAAATATCAACTTCATGAAAATGATACTGAATCAACCAAGTTCAGTGGTTCTTTTGAAAAAAAAATTCATTTCGCCATTGTTACAGAGGTTCTTCGTTGAGATGCATTTTCCCATCATCTCTTCGTTATAGTCTAATTGCGTTAGTGGTTTAACTAATTTGAGCTCAAAACTCAAATTGGTAATAGAGACAGACATCATGAAAATGGTACTGGTTCAACCAGTTTGGTGAAAATGGTATTGGTTCAATCAAATTGAGTGGTTCTTTTGAAAAAAATTGTTCATTTCACCATTGTTATAGGGGTTCTTCGTTGATATGCATTTTCTTATCACCTCTTCATTATAGTCTAACTATGTTAGTGCTTCAACTAAGTTAAGCTAAATACTCAAATTGAAAACAAAGACAAACATCATGAAAATGGCACTAGTTCAATCAAGTTGAGCAGTTTCTTTGAAAGAATTTTTTCTGTTTCACCATTGTTACAAGGGTTCATATCTTTGTTGAGATATATTTTTTGATCATTGTCTCATTGTATTATTAGTTCAATCAAGTTGACTTCAATACTCAAACTAGAAACAAATACCGACTTTATGAAAATGGTACTGGTTCAACCAAGTTGAGTGGTTCTTTTAAAAAATAAATGTTCATTTTGCCATTGTTACAGGGGCTCTTCTTCGTTGAAATGTATTTTCCCATCATCTCTTCCTTATAGTCTAACTGTGTTAGCGGTTCAATTTAGTTGAGCTCAATACTCAAACTGGAAACAAAGACAAACATCATGCAAATGGTACTAGTTCAATCAATGGTGAAAATGCTACTGGTTCAACCAGTTTCCTGAATATTATTACTAAAACTTGAGAGAAGATTCTTGCCTATCGAAAATGAAAGTGATAGCCACCTTCTTCACATTATTCCTTCTCCCTTCTTCGCATTCTTCTTTCTTAACTGAACTTTGAAAGTGGAGTCGCCTTCTTTATTCCTCTTCAATGATGCATAAACAAGCTGCAAAGAGCTGTAGAGGATAATCGAGATGTTACAAAATAGGCGATCAAAGAATATTTTTTAAATTAGCTCACATTCGTCTTTCTTCACCTTGAATGGAGCATAGATGAGTTGCGAAGAGCTGTAGAGGAAGAAAATATAGGGAAAGAGCTATAGAGGAAGGAAATGGAGGGAAATAGCTGCAAAGAAAGGAAATGTAAGGAAAAAGCTATAAAGGAAAGAAATGGAAGAAAAGAGTTGAACTAAACTTCATTGAAGCTGACCAACGTACGGTACTGTGCATCAGCCAAACCTCAGATCAAACTAATGCTATCAATTCAAACTAACAATAGCTGGAGGGTAGTATGGGCATTTCAAAGAAAACTGGATGGTAACCTTAAAAAGGTCGTAATGGGTAGACAATTAAACCAAAGTGTCCATAGTTTTGTAGAAGAGCCTTAATGGTCTGTATTATTGTAAATACGGACTTAAAAGTAATTTTTCCAAAAAAAACCTTCTATCTCCTTAAGCCCATGTGTTTTCTCTCTTGTCCTAAAACTTTGCCTCCACACGACCACATCAAAACTTCCGACCCCTTTCTCCTAATTTACTTGACAAGTCGGCCAAGTTGATTAGTGAGTCAATGCAATATAAAATACGTACGTAAAAACATAAAGTAACTCTTTAAAGTTTTTGAGTTAAAAAGTAGAGCTTAGTTATAAAGGACCGAGTTAAATGATGATTTAAAAGGATCAAAGCCTCAGCCAACAAAGGGAACAAGCTTTCTCTACACTGGAGTAGGGTTTTCTTTCCAAAGTGGCGGCAGAGACGTCCTTCCATTTCTTGCCTTAGTGTCTCGACATGTGGTAAAAAGTGACATTATTTTTTGTCAATGTTTTAAAATTTTTTTAGGAGATTCAATGGCTGCAATTAACAAGAGAAAAATACAATCACTACTAGAAGAGAGGGATACCGCGTCGATCCTTAAAATATGTATAGCGTAGATTTTTATAAAAATTGCGACGGCTTTATAGGCAAAGCGATAGGTCACCTTGGCGCGTTGATGTGTAACCAGCAACATACTTTTAGCGTTTAAAAACCAACACTATAGGTCTACGGCGTCGGTTTTCCACCGACGGCGTATGTGCTTTTTCTAGTAGTGAGCACATATGATGTGGATAAGAGCATTAACTACATGGCGTTGTCCTTGAGATGGACATAATGAATTAGCCATTTCATCCACAGGGACTAGGCTCGCCTGAACAAAAACAAGGGTGGGGATACCCTGTGTTACCAAAATGAAAATAGTCACTTCATCCTTCCTAGCTCGTAGTAAGAGATATACTGCCCTGCATTGAAAAGGTTTGGGGTCAGCTCCAAGAAACAAAAAGAAGTTTGCTTGTCTAGTCGAGGAGGCGATCTCTGATATGGACGTGTCGTTGATACACCCTTCCCTCAAAATGACATGTGGCACAATATTCAATGTTTGACCCACCCATTGATAGATCTGCGTACTAAAAATCAGCTTGATTAATGATAGACACAATTGTTATCCATTTTAATCTCAGCCATATCCCTCCAAATATTGAGCAAGAAATGGTTTATTATCAAATTCAGTTTGCTAATTTATATCGTTGTCATATGCATAATATATATACATAAGGATCGGGGGACAACATTTTCATACAACATTTTTGACGACAAAAACTTAGTGCCACCCAATATATATATAGAAGTTTTAGATTCGGGTGATTTTTGGCGAGGATGGTCTCTATGGTGAGGAGATCATCCTCACAAAAATTCTAATCATTCCAATATTCATACCGGTTTACAAGCTGAAGAATTATGGACCATTGATCGGGGGACAACAATTTTGGCGTACCCACATGGAAGATGAATCAAGAGCTGATTTTTGGTGAGGAGGATCTCCTCACCATATAGATCACCCCTCCAAAAAATCAGCACATTCTGAAATTTCTAACCCCATCAAATGTGATTTTCAAGCTAATGATAAAAATATACGGTTCATAATTCTTCAACTTGTAAACCAGTCTACGAATATCGGAATGATTTGAACTTTTGTGAGGATGATCTCTTCACCATAGAGACCATCCTCACTAAAAATCATCCCTTTCCAAGACTTGAAATTTATAAATTGGCCTACCCCAATTTTTGTTGTCAAAAACGTTGTATGAAATAGTTGTCCCCCAATGGATAAATGGACTTTTCCTACACTTATGTCCTTAGACCATACATACATACGTACATTTGCAGTAACGCTCTCTAGTGCTATAAATTAACTACACAAGTACTAAGAACAAACCATCTTTCCTCATTAAATTAACCCCACTTGAGAAATAATGTTGTTAGTTTGCTATATTTGCATAACCATGCTTACACCTACTATATTTGCAAAACCATGCTTACACCATCAATAATCTACCACTATTATGGAGAAGTAATTTTCTTTTACTTTCTTTCTTCTTAAAAAAAGAAAAGAAGTTGTCATGTTTTACCATTTTATTGTTATGTTATGTAGAGCTTGATTGTGCTAGAATACTGTACATGAAGGCACAATATAGCGGCTCAGTTTGCATTGAGTTGGTTGGGAAGTTAAGAGGGGCAACGTGCTCCTTTGCTCCTTTTATTGGATATGGCATAAATGAATTTGGTTACTAATTTTATAATACTGAAAATCGAAAAATCATTAGAAGTAAAAATGTTATATTCAATGAGACTGTCATATATAACCACAAATTGAAACAACAAAATTAGAAGAATGAGAACAACAATTTTATAAAACTTGAAGAGATATCTAGTAGATATGTTTTGAAACCTCAAGAAGAAAACCTCTACATTATTTGTTGTTGATTGACAATAATGAATTAGAGTGTTATGATGAAGCTTTATATGTCAAAACTAGCGGCAAGTGGGAACAAGCCATGAATGGTGGAATGAATTTCTTATCACCAAACAAGACATGGTATTTGGTCTAATTACCCATTGATAAGACAGTTTTGTATAACAAGTAAATTTACAAGTAGAACGAAGAACATGACGGTACCAAGCACTACAAAGTCAAATTGGTTGTAAAAAGTTTTCAACAGAAAGGAAGTGTGGATTACACTAATTTTTTTTTCTTCTTGTTAAGAGATCTACCATAAGATCATTTTTAGCATTATGGCTGTTGAGGATTTGCATTTAGAACAATTAGATGTGAAATATAATTTTCTTCATGGCGATTTAAAAGAAGATATTTATATGTACCGGCCACATATTTCATTATAAATCTATTAACCATGAAAGATGAATTCATAGGAAAGCTTAAACCACTTACTTGCATGGTTTTAATCCCCCATTTTTCTCAATTTCAACTCATTTTTCTCCAAAATTTATACTAATATGTAGCTCGTTGAAACTTCTTTAACATATCTTGGATTCATCTACAAACTCATGGATTTTCTCTAAAAATTTCACTTCTTTCTCTCTCAATTTTCTTTAATTTTTTCGTGTAAAAATCCCAATTTTTTTGTTCGTATGAATGTTATTGTTTTTCTTTATTTAATAATATATATAAATAACAAATATTATTTAATTTAATATATGAATGACACATGTAGCCACAATGTACACACTTGTACAATCCTGCATCGTAAGCTGTCGACTAAGCATGTTGGTCAATGCTAGGGTGTGGCAAGGTGCGCCATCTTATGATGCATTTGATGGTTTTAGGGTGATTTTGGGTCCTATACATGTCAAATGGTCAATCAGATCCAACCAAAAGATTTGGGTGACTAATCCCGGCATGTGACTTTCTCGAGCTTTAACGAATCAACACAAATCCCAAGGAAAATTGATCATCAAATTATTTCTATAATTATTTGAAATTTCTTAAATTATCTTGAAAATATTGTCGAGCTCTACCGAGCATTCTAGCAAGAGTGCTACATACCCATCTTAGGCTAGAGTGCTACATACCCATCTTAGGCTAATTCGACGTACCGGAGCTCATGACACAGTCTGTTTGGACAAATTCTTGACAAATTTTACTCAACACCTTCCCAATTTTGCTCTAATTCATATCAAAATTTCATGAAAACTTCGATAAGGTGACTGAAACTATTCAAGAATTTCAAGAAATGTCATAGGGTCTTACTAGATATTACAAGTGGATCCCATCTAAGCTCCAACATTATTGATTCTTTTATAAATAGATCAAAATTTTGGTCAAAAGTATAGAAAAATATATCTATGAGTCTAACTAAGTCTTGTAGCTGAACTGAAACATTCTGAATGACCAGGGGTGTCACACAGCTTAGACTCACAAATCAAAAATCAGCCAGATTAGTGATTTCTAACTGTTGATATCTTGGAATCTTTTTCATTGGTTTATTTTTAACCATGGGATTCGAGCATTACTTGGTGTACTCAAATCCAAAGGTTAAAAATACTAATCAGGCTGATAATTTTTGGTCTGTAGGTCCACTTGGGGATGGGCGTTATCCATGCAGTCATTGGTCTCTAAAAGTGTGCCACGTGGCTCATACCATGGTCCGTTAATTGTCATCAACGTCACATATTTATTCTAAAAAACCTTATTGGTCATTGAAAAAAACCCTATTTAACTACTTAATTACTTTCCATGCTATTAATTATATATTTATAATGAGTCCATCTAGAGCTACACCCATTTCTTACATCCAGTTCTTACACCCAGTGGTGGGGCCCACATGGAGATCATGTTGGACAATCAAACCGCACAGTGAGTTGTCCTTGACACGATGATCATCGTCACCAAAAACCAGTTCATTTCGACATTAATAATTATGTAAACAATTGACCCAAAATAATGGTTTAATTAGATGGTCTGGATTTTTTCAAATTAAAGTCAATTTTTTATGAGGTTGGGAATATGGAAATGTTCTGATTTTTTGTGACAACAGTAACCATAGTATGTAAAACACACTGTGCTGTTGGATTGTCCAACATGATCTCCATGTGGGCCCCACCACCGGGTGTAAGAACTGGATGTAAGAAATGGATGTAGCTCTAGACAGACTCATTTATAATTAATAAATTACTTACTATGCCATTTTTTCCATACTTTTAAAACAGCTATTTTTAATCATTTAAATTCTTTCCATATAATTTTCTATATTTCAAAATTGTCCCTTATAAGACTGTCGATTTACAAATTTACCCCTCCAAATTAATCTTCCAAAACAACCTTTGGATTGACTCTTATTTTGTCACTTCTTTCAAAGATGCCCTTACAATCACTCATGTCATGTGACGTCCACTAGTTTTACTTAAAAAGTTTGTTGAAAAGCTATGAATTTAGCAAGTAGATATGCACAATATAAGCCATGTGGCATACTTTTAGAGGATGCTAACTATATGGATGTTTGGCCAATCCCTACGTGGACTTACAAACCAAAATCAGCTTGATTAGTAATTTCTAAGTGTTGGATTGCAGTTGTTTTCATGGGGTGATTTTTAACCGTGAAATTTTAGGCTGCGTTTTCATGGGTTGATCCATCAACTTCTGTTTTTATGTGGGGCCCACATGATCTATCAACTCTAGTTATTATGCGCAGGCCCACTCTAGTTATGTTGAGCCCGCATGATCTATCATCCCTCATTCTTATGTGGTGCTTGCATGATTTATCAACCCAAGATTATGTGAGGCTCGCATGATCTATCAACCCGATTATAATGCGGGACCTACATGATTTATCATCTTTCGTTCTTATATGGCCGCCCACATGATCTATCAATTCGCGTATTAGATGGGACCCACATGGTCTATCACTCATTGTTCTTATATGGTTCTACACACCATGTCTTTGAGGCATGCTTGGTGTGTACAACCAAACGTCGATCTTGACCTTTAAAGGTATGCACCTTCAAGATGCACGGCTTCGGTTGCCAAACACAGCCGTACTCTCATCTATCTATCTATTATCTATACTAAAGCTCGGCACTGCTGAGGTAGTGCTCTCCTAATCTTTTTTCCAAGGCTTTTTCTAAAAATACCCCCCATCAATGTCCAACCATTTGTTTCTAAAAAACAAATCCCCTTACTTTACTACTGTTCATTCCTACGACTCTCTTTCCATCAATACATTTTCCTGATTTTAATACCTTTACTACAAAAAAGTTCCCATTAATTTACTACATTTCATTCTTACGACTCTTTCCATAAATCTATTTCCTTATTTTAATACCATTACTTTATTAACTTTCATTCCTAAGACTCTCTCTTTCCATAAATCCATTTTCTTATTTTAATATAAAGATGATTTCCATACATCCCTTATTAGTTTCCTCAAAAAAATAAAACGTTTCCTCATGATTACTTTTAATTCTCTCAACAACTCTCCTCTCCTCATTTTATAATACATTGTTATTTCTTAAAATGTTTTAACTTTCTTTAAATGTATCACATTTTCCTAAAACAACTCTTAAGTCCATTACATACAGCATTTTTTTTACCTAAAATGCCATTTACATTTTAATTAAATTGCAACACGTCTCTCTCAAGTCGTTAAACTTCTAATCCATTCAAATTCCAATAGGTGCCTAATTTATCTCCCACGGTTTTCTAAATCACCTAAACAATTTCAATCACGTCTTTCCCTCTTTTACCAATCGATTTAATTTCCAAAAGGTTCATAATTTATAACAAACGATTTTCTAAAACACCTAAACATTTTCAATTAATTGGATGGAAATCCAAAAGGTTCCTAATTTCTCTCCCACATTTTCTAAAGCACCAAACAATTTCAATCAAATAGGGACAATAACTAACTTTTCTCCCTATTTCCATGCAGGGACAATAGCTCAGAAATATTTGCATACACTGATTAAACATGAAGATGGGAAACTGGGTGTAGCGGCCATGGAATGGGAAACTCTCAAATCCAATCGAATAAAGCAAGCTCCGACTTGCCATTAATGACTTGAATGACTCGCACTCTTTTCCATTACAACATATTTTTAACAAAAAATTCTTTGTTTGTGGGTTTTGCAGATTTGGGTCCCTCTTTGCTTTGTCAGTTTCGATTCTGGTTCTTTTGTAGATGTATCTGTTATTTTTTTGTAGATGCCCAGAGGAGCAAGATGAAGATCCTATGTGATTCTCAGAATCGTTGCTCATCATTGATCATAAAAGAAATCATTTTTTTGCGGGAAAGTGATTAAAGTGGAGAATGTCGGAAGATAGATGGAGAGGAGACCAGTCAAAAAAAATATATCGGAGAATGTGTTGTGCAGCTTATACATTGCCTTGGGCAAAAAAAATAATAATTGAAGACAATGGACTAGATGTAAGGTACAACCGTTGTTAGCTACTTGTGTGTTGTGAGTATGTTGCTGTAGATGGTCTATCGTAATGCTTGCAGTGATCTGTATGTATATGTATATATATATATATATATATATCTATTAATGTTCGATTTGCTGAATTTTGAATCTTTTAGTGCATATATGTTTTTTATTTTTTTGAAATCTTGGTTTAACTTGGTGTGGACAAGAAATGAAGATAAATTTATGCACGATGGACAGACAATGGCTTTTATCGTATGTAAAGAGAACATCACAAGCATTCATATCTACTTTCACTGCTGGAAATGACGTCCTCGAGTCCTCTGTTGACCTCTCTGATTTGATACTATGGCTATTCAAACTGTCCATCAAGTACTTCAAGAGTTCGGGATTACCAATATTTGTCACCACACTATTTTCCTTCATCAATGTGATCACTATATCTTTAGGCAAAATTTCAATAATCTATGGCTAAATCACTATAAAGCCTCGTTTATGATTGGAATTGAAATTTTGGGAACATGCATGGTTTACCCTTTGCAATTGTAGTAGTTGGAAAACTCTTAACAACAAAGGAGCAAAGACCCATGTTGAGTGGTCCGAAGTGCTTGATGAAAACATCACGTTGACACTGATAAAATTGTTAATCTACCAATATGTACATTATTGACTGGTCCATTCCAATATTTCAAATTTGATATAAAATTGGTAGATAAATTTTTTTTTTGGTGGGCCCTATATGAACTTTTTTGACTCATGGACGAACTGTTTAAATCCATTTATCTTTAAAACTATTATTTTGGTTTATCACAATATTTTTTTAGTTATTGGGAGAAAACCTAGAAGACCAATTCCCCTCTCCTTTATATACATACACTACATCAATCAATATACAACTTTTTTAAACTCAAATTAACAAACGATATTTCATGATTACCAATGGGTTTTCAAGTTTTGGGTTTTTAGACTATGGACATCTTATTTGCAAAATAGTTAATTTTTTTTTTTATTCGACAATTGTCTTCTATCTTAATTTTTTTTAAGGGAACATACTTATATTTTATTCATATTTTTGATGATCTGTAAACATGTGTTCCCATTGAAGCATGCAACTACAAAAATTGAATGGATATATCCACCTCAAACATCCATATTGTATATGTTACACACTGGTTTTCAAACTTATTGATAATTCAAATATAATCAAGTTCTAAAAAATAATTGTATTTTTAATTAAAATTTTGTTACAACCATCCCCAAATTTGACACGTCACTGACTACATCAATTAACTTAATGTCCTTTTATCACACTAAGAAAATATATTTATTTTAAATTATATATATGAGAACACAAAATATATTTTTAAATGGAAACAAACATTTCAATTTTTTTTTAAAAAATTGCTCGTGCCGAGCATGGGCTTTTCATTTCTAGTTATCTATACTAAAGCTCGGCACTGCTGAGGTGGTGCTCTCCCCATCTTTTTTCTAACATTTTTTTTTAAAAGTATCCCTATACAAGCTTTTTCTCTTCTCTTTCTTTTTGGACCATCCCAACACCTCTTCCTCTCCCCCAAACAACCGACGAACATTAAATATGAAATAACCAAAATGTCTTCTTCTTTCCCTTTTGTTATTTTCCAAAACTTCATTCCTTCCTAAAATGTTTCCTCATTTCTCGAAACGTCTCCCATAAATTCCTCTCCTAAAATGACTCATCCATTCTCAAAACATTTCTCATAAATATAATCTTACAATTTTCAAATCAAATGTTCCTAAAACAACTCTAATTAATTTATTTCATATCAAAATTTCTTTATTAAAATGACTCATTAATTTCCCTCACTATTTCCTAAACTTTCCTAGTTTCTTAAAGTCTCTAAGAAAATAACATATTTATTCATTTCTTAAAAACTTGACGTGGTATTATGGAAAGATTCAAGAGTGCCAACCTCTCAATTTAGATAAAGATTCGGAATCTCCTTATTGTCTCCTTCAAATCCTCTACAGAATCCCTATGTGTTCAAGCCTCATGAAAGGGAGAGATGAATAGATCGAGAGTGCTGTGTAATCCAAACATCTAGCCGTTCGTCGAACTAGAGATTCTCCGATGGTTGCAATATTTTGTTGTTGTATCTTCTGTACTTGGAAAACACTTTCATATTTTAAAACTTAAAATTTTGCTTTTTTGTTTCCATTTTTGGATTTAAACTTAGAGTTTTGTTATTGTAAGGATTCAAATTCATTTTGGAATGTCAATCGACATGGAGATCGGGGATAGTAGCATATATTAGCAAGGATAGAATTGAAGAAGAAGAAAAATTGCCGGTTTGAGTTCAGAATTTATGAATTTGATTAAGAAATTGAGGTCGTTTTGGAGCATTTGAAGACAATATTGTTTATTAGTGAAGATTTTACAATTGTGGAGAGAGAGCCAATGGATTTGTGCATTTCAATCTCACTCGCCAACGAACAGACCAACCCTGCTAAAATGTCTCTCTCCCATCTATATCCTTAAAATGGATTGGTACATGATTATTTTTTTAAGAAGACAAACATGCATGAGAAGGGGGGAAAATTGGTTGGCATTGTATCCTCGTTTCCATAGTTACACATGTCTTTACTTTTATTGGCGTTGGACAATACAATTATCCCTCTAAATCTCTATGCATCCATAAAATCTCTCTACCTATTATTATCTAACTTAATTGCTATCTCTTCTCCATCAAATGGTTACACAAATAAAAGATTATAAAAAAATACAATTAATTTCATAATCGATCGATGAACATAATAAAATTTAATTTTTACATTATATAAGTTAAAAAAAAAGAAATAATTAAAAAATTAATTTTTTTTCAATCATATAATTCAACTTAACTTTAATGATTTTATTCTCAGTAATTAATTTTTCTTTTAAAAAAATATTTTTGTGGGGTGCATTTCTTTTTAGTTGTATAATGATATTTTAAAAACTTAACTTTTTTACAAGCGAAATAAACGTTTTCTTAGAAAAAAAATTTAGAGTTCCAATATTTTTTTAATATATTTAAAGAACTAAAATTTTAATGTTTGAATGTTTGGCCTAACCCTAAGTGTACCTATAGACCAAAAATTAGTCTAATTAGTAATCTATAACCATTGTATTGGAGTTGTTTTCGTTTGATGGTCATGTAATATACGAGGATATCATAGTGTACCTAATTTACAACATATTTATTTATGTTATTTAGTTTGTTTTCATTTTAATGTTTGGGTGTTCTTAAAAACATATTGTCTCATTCGATTAATACAATCTATAATTGAATATAAAAAAAAAAAAAAACTTTATTCATCTATTTTATTTTTATACTGTGCCCGTGCCGAACACGGGCTATTTTCCTAGTTGTCATTTATTCGTGCATGTCCCGGCTGACTAACATGCGGCCCGAGACCCTAAAGTCTACGAGAGAAAATCAGAGACATGGGAAACGACAAAAAGTTGGAAATATCTAGTCAACATATGTTTACAGACTTAAGGGGATGTAAACATTGTCACCGCTGTTGGATTTCCATTGAAAACCGTGCTATTTCAATGTTTTCAAAAAATTATTTTATAAATCAAAAACACGTTTTCTCCCAAGAAGTGCAGTATCTCCGAGAGAGAGAGAGAGCGCGCGGGATACTTCAAGCGTACAGGAGAATCAGCGGGAGACTAGGGTTTCGGTAAAAAGTATAGAACTTCTCCACCAGAGAGAGAGAGAGGTAGTGTGAGCAGGTTAAAGGTTTAAAGCCATGGCGAATACACCGAAGCCATGGAAGGTCGAGTATGCGAAGTCGTCGAGGTCTTCCTGCAAAACCTGCGAGACACTCATAGACAAGGAGAAGCTTAGATTAGGGAAAATGGACAAAGCTACCCAATTCGACCGCTTCATGCCTGTAATTTTCTTTCAACCCTACAATCCCCATTTCAGATTTTAGCATTTATAATCGACGACTTATGTATTATGTATAAAGTAAGAAGAATTTTTTGGATTTGAAGAAAATTAAATAGTCCCACCTTTGCTTTTCCTGCTTCTCCCAATTCACCCTGCTCACTCGAGCTAACCAACAGGGGCGTGGAAACACATAAGAACTCTTGAAGGGGGCCCGGGGCCGAAGACTTTTGCGGTTCCGTTCCGTCATGTTCTGGCCCTTAATGAATCGAATGGTCCTTCGATCCAAGTAGTAAGCTGCAACAGCAGCTTAGGTTTTCTACTTGAGTGTGCATTGCATTCTGTTCGTTCATCCTTAGTGCAGCACTGAAAGTTCATCTCGCTGTGTTCATCTGATTGATATAGTTGTAGAACATTGATTGAATTGGGTGTGACATTGTCTGTACCAGTGTCAATTGTGAACACTCGTCCATAATTTGGTCACTAGAAGTGTTGGAAATTGGCGTATTTCCTTGCGCACTAAAATGGTTGTAATTAATGTAAGTTTGAATCAAATTCGAAGTAAAAGGATTATTTATTTCAGATTGGTAAATCAACAATTTCAGCTTGAACTCTTCAATCCGACTAAGTAGGCTTCTATCTTCGTGTTTGTTGCTTGACTTCAGAGATTATGGTTAGAAATAGGGATTTGCAAGGTTTCACAGAATTTGGAGGAATGTAGAGGGTGTTTTAAAGGGGGAAATGGGGCTGTTTCTACCCTCAATACCATTTAACAAGTTTTATATGAGTAAAGTATCGGTGATACGAACAATACAAACGATACAGATGATATTTATGCCGATTCACTGTGATTCCTGATAATACGATTTTTATGCCCGATCTATCTCGGTCCTGGCTGAGACTTGAAACCATGCTGGTGAATCCAGAGTGAATTCATAACATGTAGAATGTAGAAATATGCTGGTGATGCTGAATGGGTCTCAGATGGTCATGCATTATATCTACAGTTCATCTAGATTCTCCACTCATTATGTTTTTTTCCTCTTTTATTTTTTGATCATTTAACACGAAAACTTCATTCAATGAGGAAAAGATACACGGAGAAACCAAAGAAAAAACTGCCCTTGGGAGAAGAAGGGTTAAAACAGTTATTGCTACAAATTACAGGAAGTTTTCTATTGTGGTGCAATCGGACTAAAACTTCTATACTTTGTAGCTTTGCTTTTGATGAGACCTCAAAAGTCTTCTCTATAGTGTAGATGTTTTTCTATCCCTGAGGTGTGATAACCTTTTAGCTATGCTGTAGAATGTTCTTAAGCAATAATATTTTGATTTTCTTTTCATTTTAATTTCTTTTTCACAGGGACTCATTATTAATTTCTTCTTCCCCCTACTTTTTATAGTGTTTTCGTTTTCTTATTCCATGCTTTGTGATAAATTTAATTACTGATATAAGAAAATCTGAGTTATATTTGTTTTCTGAATCAGTTGTGGAATCACGCTGAGTGCATATTGAAGAAAGCAAACCAGTTTAAATCGTATGTATTCTCATAATCAATTATCATGCCCTCGATTGGAGATGTTTGAATGTTAATTTCCCTGCTCACAAGAGAACTGATTTTTTTTACTGTTGTACTTTAAGCCTTGAAGATGTTGAAGGCATAGACTTGCTTCGATGGGAAGATCAGCAGAAGATAAGAAAGTACATAGAGGGTGGTGCATCTTCAAATATCACCACTAATGCTGTTAATGAATGTGGTGTTGAAGTCTCACAGACTTCGCGTGCTACTTGCAGGTGCTGCAACCAGAAGATTATAGAGGGAGAGGTTAGTTATTGTTACTATTAGTATTATTATTATTATTATTTTAATTTTATTATTATTAATATTTTTTTGCTACGGTTGGTTATAATGCTGTGGTAGTTTCTTCTTTTATTTCTGCTTCTGTGTTGGTTTAGGGATATTATCTATATAACAAAACAGGACGGTTGTCTCCCTCTCTTATCCGGCTTCATAAAGGATGGCCGAGTTCTTATCAGACCAAATGGACTGTGGATCTCAGCCACTCACACCCAATTTTGATAAACGCTTTGTCGATGAGTACCGTGGGCACGGGTCACCTACTATTTACCTACATATAAGGAATGAAATGGGTTGGATTTACATATAGCCCAAGGGTCAGGCTCAGGAGCCCCACTTTTTATGCCTCGAGAGGGGTGTTACTGTTAAAACGGATTGAAACGGCCAGGGGCAAAATGAAAAAAATTGGATTTTTATGATTTTAACGGAAAAAAGTGGTGCTGAAATTCAAAATTTAAAGTTTGAAATTTAAAAATTTTAAAAAAAAAAAGAATTTAATGGAAATTTAATGGTTTTCTTATACCCCTCTTATCTTATATGGCTTCAATAATGAGTGGCTGAGATCCACTATGCTTCATATCGATGGCTGAGATTAACTCCCACCCGATTTTGACAAACACTTTGTCGGAAAGTGCCGCGGGCACGGGCCACCCACGCATATATCAAGACAACTCAGTTGTATTCTCTTATCTTATCCATCCATCTAATGTGGACGGTTAGATAAAGAGTGGTTGAGATCAAATCCATCGATCTAAAGTGGACGGTTAGATTTCAGCCACTCAATCCACCTCATTTGACCTCAATTTATTCAAAATTTTAATTTCAACACCATTATTTTTTGTTATTTCTGTTAATTTCCCATTTCTCCCTCTGTGCGTTACAATCTGTTATAACAGCCGTTATAATTGAAAAAACGGTGATGCCCCAGTCCGTACCATTTGAGTGCCGAAGGCACCCAATTTTTGCAAACGCTTTTGTCGGAGAGTGCCGTGGGCATTGGCCATTTACTATTCTATATAACAAAACACATTGGTTGTCTCCCTAATCATACCTCCTCTTATAAGCATCAACAAGGAATGTTCGAGGTCTAATCCTCCCCCAAATGGACGGTGGATCTCCGCCACTCACCTGATTTTGGCAAATTCTTTGTTGAGGAGTGCTGATGGCACGGGGCACCCACCAGTTGTTTACAAGAGGTGATATATTTGTGAACTATGGTGTGAGAAACATGATGCTTAAACTGATAATTGAGTTATAAAGCTGATAATCTGTCCAGTGGAATCAAAAAGTTGGTTCTCAATTAAGTCCATGGATTAAAAGTTTGTTATTTGGAAGCAAAAGTTTGTTTGGTAAAACACTGACTTATAAGTAAAAAAGAAGAAGCTAGATTGGCATATACCAAGTCAAAAAGTTATTTTCGTATAATTTTAGTATATAACATATTTTAATAAATTATTGATAAGGAGATCATCTTTGGAAGAAAAGTTTAAAAAGTAAAGATGCCCAAACACTCATAAACTCTTAGAAGTGTTAACACTGCATGCACCTAAAGGTGTCCAAACACTCATACGCTCTTAAAACTACTGAATCACGAGGAGGGCTTCGAATGATAATCATAGTATGGATTTGAAGCCACACCTTGTCATATCATGACTTGAGGATGACATGAATTGTCAGTGGATGAGTCATATCTTGAAGTTGAAGCATATGCTGCTCTATAATATTAGCTATTGGACAAAACATAACCACTATGAGCATCATATTTGATCAATCCCATGTCGGTTAATCCAATGTTATTTAGTTCAAGGCCTTGGATGACTACATCCATGCCTTGTGAGTTTGGCTGGTTAGTATGTTGCTTTCGTCTCTTTTCGTTGTTTTCCTTTTATTGTCATTGCTTTTATGTCCTCTGAGTTTGCACTTGAGTCCAAGTGCTATGAGCAGCAGTGAGTGCAATACTTGAAGTGTTAATTCATAGTGAATGCAGGTAAGCTTCTCTATGACTGTGAATAATAGCTACTATCCACTCATCGCCTTGATCACCACCATCATCACCATCGTCTCCACCACCACCACCATTGTCAACAATCTATCATCATTTCCCAAAGTCATTGTGCCACTCCTGTGGCTCGGTACTCCCATCAACTTCTCAAACTTCATGTCGTGTTCATCATCATCATTGTCATCAACATTAACTGGCTGACGTCAACCCATTGGTCAACATTGACTCCCATTTGTGTGGCCAATAAAGTGTTCGGAGTTGGTGGATCACTTGCCTCGTCTAACTTCGCGTCTTTGGCATGTTCTATCCAAGAAGCCATCGAGTGATCCTCCCTCCTTGTACACATGGCTGTGGTCGACTAGTTGGATTATCCCTCCCGCTTCCAACTGTCTTGTGTGATGTGCTTCAACCCCAGCTTTATGGGTGCATGTAGACCAACTTATCAAGCTTCTTCATTTAGATGCAGTTTTGGGGCTTCATGACGTGCGCTCTTTTTGGATGAAGAGCTCTGTTTGTAAATTTATGTGGAACTGAGCATCTGGTTTTGTTAACATCCATTTGATGAGGCTATTTGTCATAGTATCCAAACAATGTTTTCTATATTCAGGGCGTTTGTGCTATTAGTATCACAACTCAGCTTTAACTAGAATTAACATATTTAGTCAAATTTCCAGCAATGCATTAAAATTCTACTTATTGAATTTAAGTACTTGGTCCCATTCAGTAGTCCATTAACTGGCATCAACTCATCAAACCCGTACATTGCGTGAAAGTGTTTCGTCTACCCAGTGTAAGAAGAATATTCGTTTAAAATACTTTTGTACAACTGTACAACTTCATAGCTATGATTCAATTATTTATTTACATTAAAGAAATCAAGTACTAGCTCTCTATTTAAAGCTACATATGGACCCAGTTCATCCATTTTATCATGTGCTTCGAGGATACCAACAAGTCTTCCTTCTACTAAAATCGTTGGCGTAGTTTAGATAGTAGGTTTCAGTGGGTAAAATAACACATTCAATTAGTATGAGCAAAAAGAAATGACTTTCGAATAAAAACTAAACATAAATAGAAATTGCATGTTGCATAGATTTCTCTGGGGAGCTGGTTCTCCCACAATCTGTTTATAATCTTCTAATTTGCTTGCTGGGATTTTGTTCAGCATCCTTGATCTTTTCCTTTTCACGTAGCATATCCTCTTACATTACATCCATTATAGGCTTTTTATCGCAATCCTCTATGCTATAAACCTGAACAATGGGCTCAAGTATCTCCACAATTTGTCGCATTGGGTCCTATAATGTGTCTTTACACGCAATGTCCAGAAATTCGTTTGCATGAGGGTCTTTCTTTGCCTATAAATTACACATGCTTTCGACATAAACATCTTCTTTAGTGCCACTTTCTCTGAAAGTGGACTTTGTAGAGCAATGAAGTTGGTGACGAAGGGTGTGAGTCTTGGATGCGCTCACTAGTGCCAGCTCAATCGTGGATGTATTTATTGTTCGTCACCTTACAAGCCCAACCAATTATGTTGATTGTTGATGCCCTCACTCTAATATCTTTCAGCATGAAATTGGTGCGATGGATCGTGCATGACATCTAATATAGATGCCTCTACCATCTCACCAGCCTTCTTGAAAGTAGATACATTTTTGATCATTATTAGCATAATGTATTACTTCAAGATCTTGTCTATCGTTTCTTCCATGAGTCTGTATCTATATAACGATACAACCCTAGGTGCATATTGGTGCTTGCTACTTTCCACCATTAATGTGTCATCAATTGCTGCTTGTCTAGCCTTTTCAAGCCTTTTGTGATTTTATATCCTTTAATGGTCTCTTTCATAGCACTGAAAATCTTTGGAGCGCACTTTGGGCATTTGTGCACATCGCCATATCCACGTGCTGGATCTTATTTTAATCTTGTCACCCAACCACCTTTCTGCCCTTCTGCTTTGTCTCGCACCTACACTTTTACCATTGACAGTTGCCTGGAATTTGATCTCCATGCGTATGCATTTTTGTCATACCTTGCTAATTAGGAAGCTCTGTTGCTAAGAAATAAACATGCACACATGAGCACAATATTGATGAATTAAATCACGTTTTTGGGAATTTTGGATAGTTTTATTTATTTTATTCATCATCATCATCATTGCCATTATAAGCCTTATCCAACTATATGGAATCAGCTATTTATTTTGTTAACGTAATTTAAATAAGTTTTAAAAAAATTTAGGGATGATCGTTAAAGTTGAGAGGTATTGTTTCTAATTCACCATACATATAATTAATAAATATTAACTGTTGACTTATCAAAAAAAATTTAACTGCTGACTAATTAAATTATTTCCTTAAGTTTTTCTTTTTGATAAGCAAAAGATTCATTAAAAGGCCGAAGCCAAGAGAAACAAACAACCAGGGAGAAGAAGGTCGAGGTGACCTCCACAAAACCCCGGCCCAAGAGCAAAAGAAGACCAAAACACTATATTTCCTTCCCGATTACAAATATTCTCCCATCTAAAGACAGCCTTCAAAGAACAGACCCCTACATTCTGACACCGCCTTAAACCACATAAATAACAGCCCCTTAATGTTTAGGATTATCGACATAAGATCCGATTGCTTTCCTTCAAAGACCCTTTGGTTCCTTTCCTTCCAAATACCCCATATAATCGCAAGAGGGGTCATCCTCCATAACACATTCCCTCTTGTAGAGAAGGCTTTGGAATTCCAACTGAAAAAGAGGTCCGTGAGAGAGGCCGGCATGACCCAACTCATCCCGAACTCTAACAAGAATGCTCTCCAAATTCTGTTAGCCATCTCACAATGTAAAAGCAGGTGATCCACTGATTCCCCATTGGTTTTACACATCCAACAATAATGCACCAAGGTAAAACCTCTCGCCATCAAGTGATCCACTATAAGAATCTTATCCAAAATAGCTTCCCAAGCAAAGAAAGCTACTTTAGAGGGTGTCTTAGATTTCCAAACCAGGGAGACAGGGAAAGGATCTCCTTCTGTTCTTTGCAATTCTTCGTAAAAAGATTTCACCGAGAAAGAACCCCCTTTGGTCCAGGTCCAAACTCTCCTATCCTTTACCAAATGATTACGTCGGACAGCCTGTAGACTCGACATCAGCCTTGCTAGAGGATCAATCTCCCAATCATTTAAGTTTCTTCTAAGGCCCAAGTTCCAGCCCCCTTCCTCCCCTTCCATCTGATAGCAATCAAGAACAGACCCCCTCTTTTTTCCTGAAATGGAGTACAACTCCGGATAGTCTTCCTTTAGGGGCTTATCACCACACCAAATTTCCTTAAGTTTTAAAATAATATAAATATTAGTATAACATAAAAATCTAGAAAATCCATGGAAATAACTTGTTTTCCACGGATTCTCTAAATCATCCATTAATTGATTAAACTACTATCTTTATATATATATATTTGTAAGCTATGTATATTGTATATTGAATATCTTTCATTAATATTTTTTTTTCAGGAAATATCATAGGTTTATAGATTGATAGATCATCCATAGATTAAATGTTTTGAGTGTGCACGTATTTCAACCATCCATATGATATCACTCTCAATATCTTTAGGTATTCTTTCTGCATGTTGTTTTCAGGTCCGCATGTCAAGTAATCCTGATGGACAAGGTACCAAGGGCCTGCAATGGTACCATGCCAACTGTCTTATTGAATCATCTTCATCCACCCAAGTGGAGAAGTTGTTGGGTTGGGATAGCCTTTCTGTTTCAGATCAGCAAGCTGCTTGTGCCCTGGCTAAAATGGGTGATTCCACTGCCGAAAGAGGTATGAAAGTCCATTCATGTTTATGTGATCCTCGGTGATGTTGGGTTTGAGCAACATTTCGAGGCTTTATCCTTTAGAGTCTATGATATTGATGTCCTTTTCAGTTGCCAAAGATGATGCAAAGAAAGATGAAGAATTCTTGCAACAATCTTCTAAATGTGGAACAAAACGTAAAAAGGGTATTAGTGGTGACCAAAAGTCAAAAATCCCTAAAGCTGGAGGAAATGTTTTCGTGAGTACGGTACTGACTGAAAAGAACACCAATGAGTTGGGGAATCAAAACCCGAATGCCTCTTATCTGGAGAGTAAGCTGGAGGCTCAGACTAAAGAATTGTGGGCTATAAAAGATGACCTTATAAAGCATGTGACAACAGCAGAGCTGCGAGAGATGCTTGAAGCCAACGGTCAAGATTCAGCAGGATTGGAATTTGATTTGCGAGACCGTTGGTAAATCTCTTCAAGATCTTCTTTGAACTTTCATAGTTAAAAGCTCTATTTCCATTTCTAAAACATCTAAATTGATAGGCCTTTATGATGAATAATTTTATACTTACTATCTTCATGTTTGCAAACTTAGATTCATAAATGAATTTGTCCTCATTCATATTTAAGCATTATTTCTTCATTGTTCTGACTCTTAAATACTTAAACCTACAAATTGGACACTAATTGGTTGGCTCAGCACCTGTGACAGAGAGTTTCTACAACGTATTAGGGCTGTCAATGGATATCTATCGAACCAAACATAGGTATATCCGAATTCGGATTCGAATCTGACGGACATTACAAACCAATATTCGAATTCGAATTCGATTTACTTATCGAATAGTCGACAATATTCGATTTGTTCGATAAGAAAATCGGATTCAAATCTTATCCCAAAATCCATTCATCGAGGTCGTTAGGGTATGCATCTGTTGAGGTCACAAGAAGAAGAAGAAAGGAGAATAACATGCACTAACCTGCACCAGCAGAACATTAGGTACTATTCATTTTTTATCTCCGCCGCATGCAACAGCCTCTAGTGAGAATGGGGTTAGGGTTTCTACGGGAGAGCAAGAAGAAGAACTGAGGAAAGAAAATAGTTCTGCGTGCATTCGTCGAGGCCGAGGTCGAGCCTAGAGTGAGAGCGCTGGAGAGATAGAAGGATGAGGGGATTAGGGTTCAGGTAGGAGGAGGGAAAAGAATTGAAGAAGAAGGGTTCGTGAACTCGAGTGAGGGTTTTTTACTTTTCAAAAGAAAAAAAGCAAAAAGACTAAAAGTCCCAAAGACTAAAGGTATTAATTATTGGGACCCTTAACTATTTTGGTCATTTGTGAACCGGATCGGATATTATTGTGCGGACATTCATATATCCGAATCCGTATCCGATAACTATTCAGATATCAAAAACATATTTGAATTCGAATTCAAAATCCAAAATTTTCGGATATATCCGATTTTTCGTATGCGGAGTCGAATTCGGATTCTAATTTTCGACTATCCATTGACAGCCCTACAATGTACGCATGGAAGTATTGACTAGTTTAGTAATGTGGTGTTCAAGTGTCTTCTTGATTTTTCTTGACTTTGTTTGATGACTTTGTTCTTGTTCATATTCTCCACCAGTAGAGAAATATCACCAATTCCGTATATGTTGTGTGAACCTAAAACTTTTGCCTGTGATTCTTGTTCAAGTGTCGATGGAATGCTGTTTGGAGCACTGGGTAGCTGCCCCATTTGCTCTGGTTCTCTGCGTTATTTTGGAGGCAAATATCATTGCAATGGGTATTTATCAGCGCGGAGCAGGTGCTCTTACTCAACTACTGAACCTGAACGTCTCAAGGGGAAGTGGAAAATTCCAGAAGAAACGAATAATCAATATCTTTGCAAGGTATGCAACCTTAAAATGTGCTATGGACTAGGGTATACCGGCTGTTAGATGTTAAATAACGTTTGGAATGCACGATTGGCTGCAGTGGTTCAAATCACAAGAAGGAAAGAAACCTTTTCGGATTCTACCTCCACCATCTTCCAACAAAGCTTCAGGAAGTCAATCTGTTAATGGCCTGTCTCAGCCATCAAAAGGTGAAAGATTGGAAGATTTGAAAATCGCAATTGCTGGATTACCCAAAGAATCCATGGTAGAATGTCCTTTGCTATGATAGTCATTCACTCTTTGTTTTTCCTTTTTTTCCTGCAACGTTTACAAGTGAAAGACTGTATCCATAAGAACACTTTTTTTGCTTGCGCTTCAATTATCTCTTGATCCATTGGACTTGGGTTTAAGTTCATTTGATAAGAGGCAATGTGCAGGAGCAATGGAAGAGTAAAATCCAAGGAACAGGTGTACTGATTCATGCCAAGATCAAGAAAGGTATGCTTCATGTATTGACATTTGAGATGTAATGCTCATATGCTCTCCAGTGCACTGGACTGACTGCTTGTTTTGTGCTGTTACTCTGTCATGCTTCCCATTTCAGATACTAACTGCTTGGTTGTGAGTGGGGAGCCGGATGATCAAGATCCTGAGATCAGAAAAGCAAGGTAGAGCTGCTGTTGAAGTGCAACATTTAAAGTGCTTTTGCTCTTTTTTCTAGTGGTGTTTTCCGACTTGGAAGGTTTTCATCATGAGATACTGATACCATCTTGGCAGGAGGATCAAATTACCTATTGTGAGGGAGGATTATCTGGTTGACTGTATTAAAAGGCTGAAGAGGCTTCCATTTGATCAGTATAAAATTGAAGCCATTGGTGAGGCTTCGCGAAGTATGTGTACTTCGAAAGTCAAAGGGCCAAGTGCTGTGCATGAATCCTCTGGCCTGCAAGATTCAGGCCACATTCTTGAGGATGGGAAAAGCATCAACAATTCAATGTTAAACATGTCTGACTTGTCAACTGGCATTAACAGGTAGATTTAATTTATTTCAAAATCCTTCATTTTGTATCTATACTATTTTGCATGGATTGCTGTAGATTGCCTGATTCTAACATGCATTTCAATTGCATCTGAGTATTGCTTTTCTGTTTTATTTTCAAGATGTCCAGCAATGAGAAACAGCATATAGTAGTAATAGCTTGCAAGATATATGAAATCTTCCTTCTGCTTGGCCTCTAGTAGCAATCAATTAGTCATATGTGTAAAGCAATTCTGGATCCTTTAAAACCCTTAGACCAACCAATTTAGGACCCCGTTACTGGAGCGGTTGGATTGTGAATGCAGTTCAAAAGCGGAGTTAGTTGTGGCGTCGGTTGGGGGTAAAAGAGATGACATCGAGCAAGTAGTGGCTGTATGGTCTACCTTGGAATCCTTTGTCACGGATTTTCCGTCCACCAGTCAGAAACCACGTGAGGTTTTCCTGCTAGTGTTATCCTTTGTACAGGTTATAGGAACCAATTGACATTTTGTGATTTCCTGGTCGGAGGACTAAACCACATGCTTAAAGCTTGTTGCGTGATTGAGTCTACTCAAGTATATCAAGGCTCATTGTCGAGCTAATGGAAGTTTAATCTTTTAAACTTCAAAAAACCTTCTGAAACTTTTCTCTACTTGCTCAAATTCGTATTGCTATACTGTACTCTTAAACTCATCCGATTACATGAAATTGATGAAGTTTTATCGCGATAAGTTCACTTCATTTCCACACGTTATAAGATGTGCATGCAATTTACTTCTGATTAAGTTGAATTTATAATTTCGACATTACCTGCAACAACTTGGATTTCTTGATTCAAAATATACACTACAAGAAAAGCGGTTTTTAGTGACGGCCAACAAAAATCGTCGCTATAGATATGTTTTAGAGACTTTTTTTGCCTGATCATCGGCTATAAGTACATATAGCGACGGTTATTTAGTGGCCGTCGCTATAGGTCTTTTATTTAGGGCTCGTGGGAACTCCTTTCCCCCCATCCTCATTTCTCTTCTGCCACTGCTTCTGTTGTGCGCCCCTTCTTCCGCCGTGCGCCCCTTTAGCTGTTCAATGTTTGTTGTCGCCGTTCGTCGTCGTTGTCCCGCCACTGCTGCTCTGCCGGTGAGTTTTCTCATCCCCTCCCTCTTTCTTCTCCTCCCGCCTGGCTGTATGGATGTTTGGCCAATCCGTAGGTGGACCTACTAACCAAACATCAGTCTGATTAGTGATTTCAAACCTTTGGATCTTTGGACCACAAATAATGGTCAAAAATGCTCCAATTCCACGGTTAAAAATCAACCCATGAAAACGATTCCAACAGTGAATAATGGCCATTTTCTTTCCCCTTGGAACCTAACCTTCTCTCACACTTTCTTTCTCTCTATCACTCACTCTCTCTCTCTCTCTCTCTCAACTCAAACATGTCTTGCCTCTGAGGAAAATATCAGTCAACATCTCTCTCTCTTTCTCTGTTTGATATTTCTGTGTTGGATTATATTTGTTGAGCTTGTTGGATTCTTATTTGTTGGTTGGATCTGAATTATTTCTGATTTATCTGTTAATGACATCTTATTTGTTATCTTTGCTAGATCTAGTTACCCGAGTCTTATTTTTTTTCTTCTTAGATTTGATTGCATTTTGGTCAGATCTACACTTCTGTTCTTTGATGTTCCTAGCTTTTTGATCTGATCTGGGTTTCTATTTGCGAGATTGTTTAAGGCTTCTATGGTAGACTATGTTTGAAATCCCATCAATTTTTGTAGGTCTTTGATGGGTTTTATTCTTTGATAGATCTTTGAGCAATGAAGAATCCGTGATTGGAAGAGATCTAGTATAGCTTGTCTCATTTGCAGATCCCTTGAATAGTTGAATGTATGAATTTAACAAAATAAAACAATAAAAAAAACAAATTTAACAACACCCATTATCTATATTATTATTAGTATTGTTATAATTCACATATTGAAGAATCCTATAAATATCTTTTTGGATCCATGAATTTGTGACAAAAGAGGAAAACCAGTTGTTTTTTGCTTCTATCATTCAATGTATTCTATTTCAGACCTTTCAAATTAACTATTTTGATTCACTACAATAAAAATGGGTTTTAGCAATGGCCGTCAAAAACCATCGCTATAGGATGTTGTAGCGACGGTTTTTGCATGGCCGTTGCTATAGGGTTGTCATGAAAAAGTTGGAGGGAAAAATGGGCATATAGCAATGGTCATGAGAAAACCGTTGCTATAAGAGCTTTTACAAACAGTTGATTGACCGGCGACGGCCATTTGAAAACTGTTGTTGTAAGTGCCTATAGATGGCTATAGGTGTTGTATAAAAAACAATTGGAAACCCTCTTTTCTCCCCTTGCATGCGTGCAATCCCCCCCCCCCTCCTCTTTTTCGCCGTTGCCTGTTGTTCGCCTGCCGCTCGTCGCTTGTCATATCCCGGTCACGTTTGCTTCCAAAAAAAACCCTCTTCCATTAGTGTTTGGTCTCTCCGCCGTCGCCGTCGTCATTTGCCCTTTGGCCCCTACCGTTCGCTCTTAAGGTAAGTTATTATTTTAGTTTTTTTTAACCTTTTCTGCTCAAATATCAAATCGATCTTTCAAGTTTCAGAAAAAATAAATGTGACTCAAACAAAAACAGTTCTGTAAAAAAAATAGCTGTAATTGATTGTGTAACTTAAAAAATTGAAAGAATGTTGATGCTCTTGTTCTCCTTCTCTCACTATGTCTGTTGATGTTTAGATTTGGGATGTTGACTTGTGTAAAAGGTGACGTACGTAATGGTTCAAGGATGGTTTCTGGTTATTGTTTAAAGGTAATATATTGTAGTTCCAAGGAGTTGATAAAGTAGGTTATGTGACATTGAAGTTTGGGTTGTTTGAAGTTCTTGCTCTAGAAATGGAGATGACGATCATTTTCTCATTTTAGGGACTGAAATAGCATTTTTGCAATTTGTTTTTACGGCAGTTTCACAGCTCTATTTCAGATAATTTCTTAGGGTTTTTCTCAATCTATTTTAGTTTGTGATGTCCACAATATAATTGTTAGCTAGGATATCCATACTTGTACTCGAAGTTCAAATTTTGTTCCAGAAACATGGAGACTCCTTTGGGAATAAAAAAGGACATTCACATGTAGTTTCTGATTATGTTGTAATGGAGGATTCATTTATTGATTTTGATTTCTTCAAGTTATTAGCTTGGATATTGATGAGGACATCACGTCCTTACCTAGAGTATACCAGCGGAGGAGGAAAACTGGGCCCATTCCCATGTCTTTGTATTTTGATGACTATGTGGGCCCCCGTTTTAGTTCTCCTTGATTTATGGGAGCGGAAGACCCCACGTGCATGTGCATCATGAAGACTCCACATTGAAAAGATGCATGTGGGCTGCGTATAGAACTTGTGGAGAGTTTTTATTAGTTTTCTAAGCTTATTTTGATATTTTTTAGAGTTTTAGGTGTCTTTGCAATTAGCCTATAGTTAGGGGGCTCATTGTAATTTTGGTTAGTTACTTTAAGTTGCTGTACTTTTTTATAGCTATTAGATTAAATGGGTGGCTGAGATTAGATTAGGGAGTTTTGAGTTATTATATAAACTCTTTTAGTTGTAATCTTTGATTGATGAAAAATTATGAATGAAGAAATAGAAATCTCTTTAAGAAATCTCTCTTGTGGTGTGAAGCCATCCTCTCTTGGTGCGAAGCCAAGCTAATTCGGTGCGAAGCCGAAGGTATCTTTCTATACCTACCTCTTTCTCTATCTCTTCTCTCTTATTCTCTTCTCTTCCTCCCATCTCTATTTTCTTTTTTTAGTCAATTTATTACCTAAGAAAACCCAAATCATACCATAGCAATGTGAACAGTGCTGCGTGAATAGTGTCACGTGAATAGTAATCCCCTCTTCATTCCTTCTCAAATCGCGGAACGGTTCTCCCGTCCTGCGTTAGATATCCATACTTGTACTCAAAGTTCAAATTTTGTTCTAGAAACATGGAGACTCCTTTGGGAATAAAAAAGGACATTCACATGTAGTTTCTGATTCTGTTGTAATGGAGGATTCGTTTGTTGATTTTGATTTCTTCAAGTTATTTGTATTGACATCTTCTTCAAGTTATCTGTATAGGCATCTAGTTCGACATATTTTTTGGATTTTCCTTTTTTACATACAATCTGATAATTTTTCACATACAATCTGAAAAAGAAGAACAAAGGAGATCTTAAGAATTTGAAATGTCGATTGAAGCTTTAGTACTCCTAAGGAGGTTGGAGAGATTTGAGCGAAATACGACACTTTTTGAACGAATAACCGATATAGATCTATTCTTTTCTACTTAAAAAAATGTCATTGTTCTCAAGCAAGACCATCAACAAATTTTCAATTATAAGAGTAAGGTTTACTGGTGTCTTGTGATTTGTGATGATGGTATCTTGTGAGGAAGTATATAACTTGCTACATTCAGTCTCTAAGTTTGGTTTTCTACTTTGTGAAATCATTGAAATATGGACTTTAGGATGTTTTTTTTTGTTACTTTTGAACAGTACAAATTGTGATGATGTTATTTTACTTAATTAATGTCTTACAAACACAATTGATCATTTCATGACTATTTTATGTAAAGTTTTGTTTCAAGAATTCCAATCTTAGTTCAGTGAGTACACTTTCGTCCATATCCTTTTCTCTTTTTTTGACAAGTATAAATTTATTTCAAAGAGAGCCAATAGCTACAACGATTCAAAAGAGGTCAAGAAGACTAGTTCACTATACCTAAATTTACTTGTACTTCACTATTTATTCGAGGATTGTTAGTTATTCATCTGTACTTCATTGTTTATTAAAGAATCTTGAAGTTTATCTTGGAGCTTCTAGCTTTACCTGTGGTTGATACAAGGTTCCTAATGCGACTAACACTAATACTACAATAAGAAAGAACAACATTGTTTGAAGAGCTTACAAGTTGACGCGCGTCTCTTATTACAATTTGACATGTCTATTTGTTTGGGGAGTTGATGACGACTCTGTGTCATCTGAACTTTTAGTGCATGGTTAGCACAACAATTGTTAGAAACCAATATATTTAGGTTGGTTGAAGACCTATTTGGATATAATTAGTTCTCATAATGCCTTATTGTTATTTGTTCTACGTCATACTTAGGCATATTTGTTCTTCACTTTATGTTGTATATTATGTGAATGGTGCACACACACATATCATGTATATACATTCATTCAACTTTAGATATCCCGTTCAAGAATCATTGTGTGACAATTGTGTGCCTTATCACCTATTTGGGACAGATTAGTTGCAAACTATGACGTTTGGTTCTTATGTAGGATGAAATTCAAATTAACAACTTTTCTGGTTTATGATGGTGAGTAATTGTTTGTTAATGATTCTTAAATTGTCCGTTTGAACAGTTTGGAATGCATAATCTCTGGTACACTCAGTAGCTTAAGTGGTTATTTTTATTTGAATGATAGTTTCTACAAGCATTCATCTTATTCTCTAAGTATATTTATACAAGGTAGCATGTTTGCCTCTAGTCTAAGTCATGTACTTGGAGAATTATGGGGAAGTGTTATTGAAATTTTCCTTCAGCTGAAAATAACAATTTAGCTATTGAGTGTAGCAACGATTATGCATTTCTGAATGGGATATGATCAATTCACCCGTTAGAGAGGAGATAATGATAATAGGAAACACGATGCATGTGCATTTGAGTTGTGTGTGACAATGTGCTTTCGGTTGAAGGTGACATGATTTCAAGGGGATATGCGGATAGATAAAAGTTGGATTGAAATGCCAAGAAATAGCCCTGAGCATCTAGCTAGAGTTGTCTAATTCTTGGATTTGCATTTTCTCGTTCAAGATTTGGGAGCACGATCCAGTGTCCATGTAAAAAATGTTGCTATGTGATCTTAAAGGATTGAGAAGACATGCATGGTGACTGACACGGGATTATACCGAATTCCATTATCTAGATGTGCCATGAGGATAATATATATGAAGATGAATATACGAGTGATGAGCCTGATGAGAGTAATGATATGCAAGGAATGTTAAAAGATGCATTGAGAATGACAAACTTTGATCGTGGAGGGGATAATGACCGGCTAAGCTAAATCATGAAGTGAATAAATTTTACGAACTATTGAAGTATGCTGAGATTGAACTGTACCCTGGTTGTATTAAATTTTCAAAACTATCTTTCCTTGTATGGTTGTCACACTTAAAATGTCTTAACAAATGTAGTAACATATCATTCGACATGTTGCTTGAGTTGTTAAAAGAGACTTCTTGTTAGTGGAAAGTTGCCCAAGAATCACTACGAATCAAAAAACATCCTTCGGGATCTTGGTCTGCATTACACGAAAATAGATGCGTGTCCGAATGACTACATGTTATACTGGAAGTAACATGAGAATGCTAATGAATGTGTCGTATGTGGTGCGTTCAGGTGAATCGTCGTGGATGTGTATAAAGCAAGCATATTTTATTTTGTTGTTGCTTATTCCTAATCCCAAGGCTTCTGGGAACGACATCGATGTGTACTTATGACTGTTGATAGTGGAATTGGAGGAATTATGGACAATCGAAGTTGAAACATACGACGCTTCTTCAAAATAGAATTTTTAGATGTACGCAGCACTCTTATGGACTATTAATGACTTCTCTGCATATGTTAACTTAGGAGGATGGAGCACTGAAGGAAAACTCGTTTGTCCTTGCCACAAGGAAACTTGTTCTGTCAGATTGCCAGAAGGATACAAAGAATGTACTTGGGACATCGTCGATTGTTACCACCTGATCATATATTCCGATAGAATAAGAGGTTGTTTAACAACATAAAGGAATTGACAGTTGCGCCAAAATCTTTGATCGGCGAGGATGTGCTTGATCTATTAGTGACTACGTGCAAATCATATTCGGTAAGGCAGACAATGATAAGACTGGGAGGAAGAGAAAGAAAGATGATTGCAATTTTTCGAAGAATCGGAAGAAGAGCATTTTCTTCGAATTCTCGTATTGGAAATATTTTGTTGTGACACAGTTTGGATGTTACGTACATTGAAAGAATGTATGATAATGTGATCGGGAAACTATTAAACATTGAGGGTTCAACAAAAGACAAGTTGAAGGCTTGTGTAGATATGTAGTGGGTACAAGGAACTTTACTCGAAATTGGATGGGACAAAGTTTTTACTATCCCTTGCATGCTACACGATGTCTTTGCTTGAGAAAAAGGAAGTGTCAAATTTTGAAGGAGGTAAATATTCCAGATAATTATTCGCCGAACATCTCATGGTGTGTTCAGGTTAAACAATGCAAGATCTGAGGGCTCAAGAGTCACGATTGCTATGTTCTTATGCAACAATTTCTTCCGCTTGCAATACGTGCGCTTACCTAAGAATGCGTACTTAGTTTTGATTGAGTTGTCAACGTTCTTCAGGCAGTTATGTTCCAAGGTGTTGAAGGTGAGAGAATTGGAGCAACTTGAATCACGGATTGCTCTAACACTACGCAAATTAGAAATATTATCTTTCCGCCGTTTTTTTGATATTATGGTGCATTTGTTCATTCATCTAGCTGGTGAGGCCAAAGTGGCTGGACCAGTGCAATATCGGTGAATGTATCCAATCAAGATGTACTTGTACAAGCTAAAGTCATAGTCTATAATAAAACTTATTGAGGGTTCAATTGGAGATGAATATCTTTGTGACGAATCGTTGACATTTTGCTCAAGGTACTTGCATGAGGTTGAGACAAGGTTCAACCGACCAGAACGAAATAATAATGTTGTTGATGTTGAATCACATAGGAAGTTGTCCATTTTCGTAGGGAAGGCTACATCATACATGACAACCCAACCAACGTCCACTATACGCTCGACAAACCACAGACTTGCTTCCTAGATTTCCCGATGGTACATGCCAATCGCATTGTTATCTTGATTCGGGTGCAACCAGCCACATGACCCTGGCCCATCCATGTTACAGCTCCGTCTAGAAAGAAAGAGCTTGAAAAAGCTTGTGTCTGTTACAGTGAAATTGCTCAGATTGGAAGAGATTGGGTCCTACGTTGGGCAAATAGCCAGTGGAACCTTGAGGAAGTGACACGTTGAGATCAAATATGTACGGGTTGGCGTCCAAGGTCACTTTGAAGTTGACTTTTTTTTTATTTATAAGTGTAAACTTTATTAAAGGCCAAAGGTCGAGATGACCTTCCCTAGGCTCAAGAAAGAAAAAAGAAACAAACAAACCCTATTAGCTTCCTTCCCTGTTGCATATTATACCCCAACGGAAAACAAAGTCTTCAAAGAAGAGACCCCTGCAATCTGGAAACGCTTTTGACCAAAGGAACATCGGACCTTTGATATTCAAGATAATATTATGCAGCTCGGCTTGCTTTCTCTCGAAAACCCTCGTTTCTCTCCTTCCAGAGGCCCCAAATAATGGCAAATAGGAGCATCTTCCATAAAATGTTGCCCCTAGTAGAGAAAGCTTTAGATTTCCAGCTATAGAAGAGGGACATTAGAGAGCCCGGCATAAACTCCAACAAGAACGCGAACCAAACTTCCCTGCCCATATCACAATGTATCAGAAGATGATCCACGGATTCCCCACTATGTTTGCACATCCAGCAATAGTCCACAATAGTAAACCCTCTGGAGATCAGGTGATTAACCGTCAATATACTGTTGAGAGCAAAGTTTAAAAAGGCGTTAGAGGCGTACGCCTCGAGGCGAGGCGGTGAAAAACAGCCTCGAGGCTATAGCCTTGAGGTCCTGAACTGAGGCTTAAGCCTCAGTTGCAAGAGGCGTACGCCTCGAGGCTATAGCCTCGAGGCGCAACCGAGGCTTAAGCCTCAGTTTTACACGGTAATGGGTCCAACCGAAACCCATTTTTTTTGATTTTTTGCTCTTTTTTCCCATAATACCCCCTCTAATCCTATTATATGACAATAACGACCTAAATGGTCCATATTTGAGTATCTAAAACTCATTATTTTGGGAGAAATCTTAAATCAACTCTTTGAACCCTAGTTTTTCCCATTTTAGAGAAATCCTCCTAGAGAGCTCAAATCTTGTCCGAATCACAATCCGTCACTTCCTACGGTTTTCTTTTGAGCAATCTCACCAAACTCAAGCAAGAAAGCAAAGCTTTGAAGAATTTTTAAGGTATGTGACTATATTTTGGGTTTTTACCTTATTTTTCATAAATACATGTAAAATTTTATTATTTTTCCTTCTTTAATGGTTTGTTGTTGTTGTTTTTTTTAATAATATGATTGAAGATGGTGAGAGGGGTTTCTAAGAAGCATGGGAGTAGTGGTAGTAGTAGAAAAGATCCGGCATGGAAGTATGGGGTAGAGGTTGAGGGTCCAAATGTGGGATCCAAGGGTTACATTTATCTACAATGCAATTTTTGTAGTAGGGTTATAAAAGGAGGGGTGAAAAGGATGAAGGATCATCTAGCGGGTACCCATAATAATGTATCTCCATGTACAAAAGCACCCCTAGAAGTTATAGAAGAGATCAAAGCCTACATGGCTAAAGGAGCACAAAAAAGAAGTGTGGCTTATGAAGATTTTGAGTTTATGTCCAATAGGGGCTCATATTATGGTGGTGGTGCAACCGAGGAAGTAGGCTCCGCACCGGGTGTGGGTGGCTCTAGTGGTGCTAATACGGTTTCCTCGCGTGGAGTAAGGGGGCCAATGGATAGATATGTTGTGGCCGAGCCCGAGGACCATATGGGTGGTAGTGAGGGTGGTGTTAGGCATGAAAATGTAGAACCACCACGTGTCTTAACACCTCACAATGCAAAGGAGCATAGGAACCAAGTGTGCTTGGACATTGGACGGTTCTTTTTTGAAAATGGTCTTTCATTCAATGTCGCCACTAGTCCTTCTTTTGTGAATATGTTGCGGGCAGTTGGAGAGTATGGGCGTGGTTTAAAACCACCTAGCATGTACGAGCTGCGGACGTGGATCCTCAAGGAAGAGGTGAAGACAACAGATTCAATGATTGAAGAAGTCAAGAAAACATGGTCCAAGACAGGAGTTACCATCATGTCAGATGGTTGGAAAGATATGAGGGGTCGACAATTGCTCAACTTTCTTGTCAACAATCCAGAGGGGACAGTGTTCTTAAGAAGTGTGGATGCATCAACTGCAATCAAGGATAACAACCTGATGTTCAAGCTTCTAGATGAGGTTGTTGAGGAGGTGGGAGAAGAACATGTAGTGCAAATTGTGACTGATAATGCATCTGCCTACAAACTAGCTGGAAAGAGATTGATGGAGAAAAGAAAAGGACTTTATTGGACTCCATGTGCAGCTCATTGCATCGACTTGATGCTTGAGAGGATTTATAGTTTGCCTCAGTTTGCTTTTGCATATAGGAAGGCTAGGAAAGTTAGTAACTTTATTTACAGCTATGGTTGGGTACTTGCTTTGATGAGAAGCTTTACAAAAAGAGAGTTGATTCGCCCGGCTGCAACAAGGTTTGCTACAGCAACCTTGACATTACAGTGCCTACTCATTGGAGGCTCTGTTTACATCTAGCAAGTGGGCAAGCAGTGTGTGGGCCAAAAAAGATGAAGGAAAGGCCATTAGGAAAATTGTGTTGAAGGACAACAATTTTTGGCCTAGTGTGGTGTATTCTTTGAAGGCTACGAAACCTTTAGTTGGTGTTTTGAGGATTGTAGATTCAGAAAAAGAACCAGCTATGGGCTTTATATATGGGGCAATGGATAGGGCCAAAGAAGAGATTGCAAAAAACTTGGATAATGATCTATCCAAGTACAAAGAAATATGGGACATCATTGATGAGAAGTGGGACTTTCAAATGCACCGCCATCTACATGCCGCAGCATACTTCTTCAATCCACAATTTCATTATGACCCTGACTTCTCTACTCATCCAGAAATTAAATTGGGTCTATATAATTGTATGGACAAGCTAATTCTAGACCCAAAAGAGAGGGAGCAAGCTGACTTAGAAATTGACCAATTTCGTGGGAAGATTGGTTTATTTGGCCGGCCTCAAGCAGAGTCAACAAGAAAGAAGCGCACTCCTGGTGAGCCAATGATTATTGTTATATAGTTAAGTATATACTTATATAATCATATACTTCTATATTTAATTGTGAAATTTTTTTGTAGCTAATTGGTGGCTAGCTTATGGAGATAGCACACCGGCATTGACTAAGTTTGCCGTTAGAGTGCTAAGTCTCACTTGCACTTCTTCAGGATGTGAGCGGAATTGGTCAACCTTCAATCAGGTAATTAAGTTGAGTTGAGTTAGGAGTTACTAAGAAGTCTTAAGACTTCAATCATGTATTGATGTATATGTTTTTCTACTTCTTTTAGGTGCATACAAAGAGAAGAAATAGGTTGGATCAAACAAAGTTGAATGCCTTAGTTTTTGTGATGTACAACAAGAAGTTGAGGGTTAAGCAGTTGAAAAATAGGCTAAGGCGTGAAAATGAAGAAGAAGATCCACTGGTTGTTGAAAGCATCGATAGTGATAACAAATGGCTTGTTGAACAAGGGGGAGGAGACATAGGAGGAATGGAGAATGTGGTGTTAGATGCAGAACCAGCGGTGCAAGAGTCTTGCCCTTGTCCTACATGGCACAATGATCTCGATGAACTCAATTTCGATGCCCTTGAGATTGCAATGGCACAATCAGAGCCACAAGGAACTAGAAGGAGAAAGAAGAGTACAACCTCTAGAGGAAGAGGAAGAGGAAGATGAAGAGGACAACCAAGTGCAGGAATTGGAAGAGGTTAGTGAATTAATTATGGACTTAGACACTTTGACAAGTAAAAACTTACATCATTAAATTACTCTACATTGTATTAATGTGTTCATCTTTTTAACTAGGTAAAGGAAAGTCTTCCATGGAATTGGTGGACGAAGAAGATGAAGGGTGGAGGTTGAATCCGATGAAGGAGAAGATGATAGGGGCATCAGATATCATGATGACTCCTTAGAAGACCCCACTAGCGATGATGATGATATTGGGGATGAAGAATAGAAAGATTCATTTTTGTGTGACAATATAAGATATTAAGAATAGGATTTGAATGTATTAACTTGCTAATTTTAACTTTTACTACTTACTCTACTCTCTTTCTTAACTCTATCTTGTTGGTTACCTATGTTGTTAGTTGGCATATCAAATGTGCTTTATGTTTTTAAGATTTGATTCAGCATTCAAGCATTCCCGATAGCATCGCTCATAAGGTAAAAGTTATAGCCTCACTTACTTTTATGCTTATTTAAGTTATTTTTTTCACATGATATGTTGTTTCTCATTTTTCTAGAATTAATTATATTTTTTTTAGAATTTTTTAAGCATTTTTTTTTTTAAAAACTGAGGCTTACGCCTCGGTACCGCCTCAAGGCTACGCCTCGCCTTTTTTAGAGAAAACGCCTCAGTTCCCGAACTAGCCTTTTTAAACTTTGGTTGAGAGAAGCCTCCCACACGAAGAAGGCCACCTTATTAGGAATCATAGATCCCCAATAGGAACCTTATTAGGATTCGCTCAACCAATCGTTGGAATGTGTATGAGATACCATAAGTGTCCACTATCTCAATATCGTATTTATTTAAAGCTTCGAGTGAGACTTCATATCCGAAACGCAGGAACGATTTGATTAATAAGTCATTCAAAACTTGATAGAAGAGTTACCTTCTCACTAAAACTATGAATCACAGGAGGTCATATCCTAGTAGATTTCAAATTGCATTTCTAAGGTGAAGGACTTCGACTTGAGACCTACTTAAACACCCACCCAAAGGATCTTTAAGTTCGATACAAAATCAGGACCCGGGATAGGAGGGAGCAAATAACTGATTCGTGCTCCACCTTGAAAGTCCATTCACATTCCACTCTTGATCCAGCTTGTGGGCGCTACTAAAGATATGAGGAATTCTCAGCGACTAACTCTCCCGCAGACAAGAGATCTTATTCCCCTTTCAAAGCGTTCACAACTAGATCTGAAAGAAGGTTTGCAATCACAACGCTTGGCTTGTCCGTCATGCGATTTGTTGCAAGTGTTATGTTACAAGTGTTTCATGTCATGTAATAAGGGTATATTTGTCATTAGTATTCTTTTTGAGGGTCTTTCTGTAATGTGTATACTTTAGTTATGAATAATAACACTCTCTAGTGAAAGAGGGTAATACGATTCTTGCAAATATTCTTTTCTTCATCACGATTGATAAAGTCGGCTCGAGCGCTTTCTTCTCTGTTCGAGCAGTTTCTAGAGAAAATGGATCTCTGTATGCTTTAAGACTTTAAAAATGCAAAATATTGCATGTTTATGCTATCGACCTTCATTTTTTCCTTCCCGATGGTCAGGAATATCTGTTAGACTTTAAAAATGCTGAATTATTTTTGCGACTCAAGTAGAAGGGCTTCGCTTACTCATTTAGTGGACTTGACGGTCCTTGCCCGCCTGCTTGTACTCGAAGGGTTTGCCCCGTAACCAAAGGTTTATCTGGGCCTCCTATAGAGTGAGCTAACAAAGACTTAAGCCACGAGCCAACAATAAGCCAAGCTAACTGGCTGGAGGGGATAATCTAACAAACAATTGTTAAAGATGGGCCTCCGGCTGTCCCCTTCCCCCCCACCCCCACCAAGGGCATAGAAGAGGAAGTGCCCAAGCCATAACATAGCCAACAACATCATAAGGTTTTTTTTGCAGCTTTCTCTCATTTGGTTCCATAACCAGTGGTAGTTCCGACAAGAGTTTAGAAGAAGGCTCTTGGCTCCTTGGAAAGACCGAGCTCATATGACAAAGTCAGTGGTCTCAAAGCTTGAGTTTAGAGCCCTGTAAGATACGGGCATCTGAGGGTGTGACTACTAAGTCTACTATTGGAGAGCACACAATTCACATCGGTACCCGGGAAAGAGTCACCCACTTAGAGGCTCGAGTTGAGGAAATCAAGTCCTCCTTGGAGATCGGTGATGACTTGGGAGCAAGAATGGGTGCCTTCTTATAAGGATCTCCAAGACTTGGTGGACGAATATTGTGGGTTGGGTAACGACACAGAGCGCCCGTTGAGGGGCTCAAGGCCTAGATCAAAAATCTTGTGGTTGAGTTCACCGTCGTAAAGAGGGTTGTGGCACCAAGGATGTCGAGGAACTCTCAAATATCCTTTGAGCAAGGTTTAAATTTCATTTTAGAGGAATGTCTCGGTCAAGTGAAAAACCGAGACAAACTCCGAAACGAAACGTAACATTTACGAAATATTGAAAAATGGCAAAACATCGAAATTTCCGAAACATTCCCAAAATCATAAAATCATATATATATATATATATATATATATTTTTAATTTGATTGAATCGGATTGCATCGTAATGTCTCGGCGAAACAAATCGAAACATTATGAAACGAATTGAAACATACGAAATATTGCATTTTTTGTTTCGATTCTCTTACGAAACAAAACATACGAAACCTTACGAATCATTTCGAAATATTAAACCATGCCTTTGGGACAACACTACTATTATATAGAGCCTACCAATATGAAAGATAGAACTATCCCTCTTTCTATCCTTAATCCTAAGGTGAGGGAAAAAACAAACGTTTAAGTGATTGTACCCAGTTCACCACTCTGAACATTCTTGGGAACAAAGTTTTATATACTAAAAGCCTTCAATCTATCCAGTAATGTTTTGAATAGTCAATTCAATGCTAACTTTCATTGTTGCATTGAAACCCTGGCTGAAACACGTGTCTAGTTACATTCCACATCTTCAAAGTTGTGCACCAATCCTCAACAATTGTCCATCAGTCAGTCTAGCTATCATTTCGCCGAAAAAATGCATTTAAGAAGAAAGCGCCCACTACTATATAATACTGTTTAGAGTACACTATTAAAAAAATAAATAGGCTACGATTTTATTAAAAAACTGAGCCTAAAGGTCTAATTAAAAAAATTAATTTAAAAAAACAAAAGGCTATGGTTTTAGTAAAATTTGTATCTTAAAGTGCTGCAAAATGGCCACAGTTTTACTAAAACAATGGCTTTAACCCTTACGTAAAACATTCGTCAAAATATCTATGTTTTTAGATTTTAGGCCATGATTTTTGTGAAAACCGTTAAAAAATAGATCATAGATCTACGGGACCCAAATAATAAAGGGAAAATTACTCGAGGGGCCGTAAGTTTGCAATTACGGCCCTATCCATCTAGATATCGGTTAGTGTGGCTAAAAGGGGGTGCCTTTTTGAAAGTTTGGCCTGGCACCCCCAATTTCTACTGTACAAGATAGCTTTTGTTGTTTTGTTTCCTTTTTTACCCTTTGTAACTAGTACACTGTCCTGTCTGTCATAGGTTCAACTTTTTTTAACCAAAGAAAACAAAAAGAAGTCAAGCAGTCTCCTCATCTTATCTCTGTCTCTTATACAAAAAATCTTCTCTCCATCCCTAATCCACCCTTTCTCCTCTGCAACTCCTCCCCAATCCTAATTTCTACCTCCAACTATCCTTTCTTAAGTGGGTCCACCTTTTATGTGTGATCTTGGTCTCAAAAGAACTAATTACCCCATTCAGTTCATCTAAATGCTCAGAAAATGCAACTTACTGTAGGTGGAACTAGACCAAACACAAATTTGCCAACAGTAGGCTGGTGGACATGTACAAGCTCTCTTGGAAGAGCAGCCTGGTCAATTATTGAAATACATGCGGTGTATGGATATCAAGCCACGCTTTGTTGATGAAGCCCAAATTTTTGTTGGAGAATACCCACCTATGAGCTCTGGAGCACTTTAAACTGCTCCCATGTGGCAAGAGATGGAAGTGGCCATTCCCTTCTTCAATCATGAATCTCTCCGGCCGGGGTAGAATTCAAGGGGGTTGTCCCAACCCTTGGGGTCCATTTCAATAGCTTTGACGTGTAAAAATCTCTCGTGAATATGGTCAGATATCTATTTTTAAAAACTGGTACTTTTTTTACCTGATGCATAATATGGTAAAAAAATACCAAAAATCGCAGATTGTAAAAAACTTTAAAAATAGATTTGACAAGGTAGATCAGACGCCAAAGGCTTTAGGTATAGCCATTTATTTACTTACTGCTGATTTCTAAGACCACTGGAAGGGACCCCAAGCGCTGGAGGAGACGTAAGAGACTATAGAGGAAGAGGAAATTAGAGAGAATGAAAGATCTCCTTCCCCTTTTTATTTGGTTTTTTTTCTTAACCTCCATGGCAACAGAAATCGTCTTGGTGGTCGATTCGTCTTCGTCTTCAACGATGGGGCGACTGGAAGGGACCCCGAGCGCTGGAGAAGGAGATGGAAAAGACTGGAGAGGGAGAGGAAACTGAGAAAATGAGAGATCAAATTCTCTTTTTTTGTTTTGTTTTTTTTCCTTAACCTCCATTGCAGCAGAGATCGTCTTGGTGGTCGCTTCGTCTTTGTCTTCAACAAATCCACAACAGAAAACATAGTTTTTCTCTTCTTTTTTTACTCCATTAGAGCTTGATAAGGTCTGGAGTAGCTGACGTTGAATTGATGGGTCGTACGTTGAAGCTATTCCAGCAATCACAAAGGCGATCGCAGAGGCTATGAGGGTAAAGATAGAACAAATGGGCTTAGAACAGTGTATTTGGGGGTGCCGGGCTAATGTTTGAAAAAGGCACCTCCTTTTAGCCGCACTAACCAATATCTGGATGCATAGGGCCGTAATTGCAAACTTACGGCCCCTCAAGTAATTTTCCCAATAATAAATCTCAGAAAGTCCGAAATGGATTGCACAAGGACCACATTTTCAAGTACTAAAATGTCGTGACTATATCATTAATGGATGTTATCACACGAAAGATCGCGATAATTCACAAGTCAACTAGAATAACGGAGTGAGCATATTGGCCGATACAATGCAAATCACAAGCGGGAGGGATAAAAATCCCGTGCTTGGAGATGTCTATTTTACGGTGTTATTTCTGAAATATGCTTGCTTGATTATCGTGTTCAAGATTCTAGTATTTAAGTGTGATTGGGTCGACACCAATAAAGGTGTAAAAGTAGACGGGCTTGGTTTCATGATAGTTGAGCTTTGTAGAGTTGGTCATAAATCTGATCCATTTATTTTGACTTCCCAGGCCAAGCAAGTTTTCTATGTAGAAGACCAACTTGATTCAAAATTTTCAATCGTTCTAGCAGCTCCTACAAGAGCATACATTTACGACGATGATGAGCTCATTGATGTTTGCAATGATCACCAGACTTCTAATGTGGTATTGTAAATGTCGAGTCTTTCGATGTAGTCGACGAGTCTCAGTCACAACATGTGTATGGACTGCGATGGAACTTGGATTGATCATACATTGTCGGACTTGTAGATAAGAATCGTACTAAAAGGAAGAATCTTGAAGTTTATGATTGTTGGGGATCAAACTATCAATCAATATCTTGCAATCTATCTTTCATTGTATTGGTTATATTTATATGCTTATGAATCTTTGTTCTTATTTCAGGATAGTCATGGATCCAGTTGAATCGGACATAGATCACGATCACCATGAGGATGAGGTTCCTCAACATACACTGGGTATGGGTTACTTGTTTGTTGTTATTATGTGAGATTTTAAGTTTAATTAACATTTATTGCTTATTAAATAGAAATTAATTACTTTTGGTTGATTTAGAAATGACGACCAAAAAGAGAACACGGGGTGTCACTACACTGCAAAGCTTAGTTAAAAGAGGTGGTGTGAAAAAGGTGGTCGAATTCAATACTCTATATCAGCCAATAGGCGATGTTTCAATCAAATTTTCAAGTTACCTTGGTACCGTGGGACGTAGCATGGTTCCAATTAGTATTGAAGATTGGCACAAGGTGGATAATGGGACAAAGGATGAGATGTGGCAGATGGTACAGGTATATTGTTTTGAATTTTTTTGGATCCAATTATGTATTATTCTAGAATATTGACTTTAATTACACATTATATTCTAGAATTTATTCGTAGTACCGTCGGAGCGTAAGAAAAAAGTTCTCCAAGACATTGGCCAGAAATGGAGAGATTTCAAGGGAAAGCTGAACCGTAAATATGTGAGGAAGTTCAAAAAAACACCTGAGCTCCTTCGTCACCCTCCAGAAAAATATAAATGGATTGGTCAAGAACATTGGGATGCTTTTGTGAAGTCAAGACTATCAAAAGAATTTGAGGTAATTATTCTTAATTTTTGTTACTTCGTAATCAATATGTTATTCTTTTTAATATACTGATATTTACTTATATTTTCACCGCAATTATGAAGTTATTGAGCGCCTCTCAATCGAAGAGGCAAGCAATGCATAAATATCCTCACCACATGGCCAGAAGGGGTTATGCTCGTTTGGAAACCGATATTTTGGTAAGTGTTAGTAAGATTTACACCTTTTATTCTTTTACTTATATTTTGTTGGTTATAATATTGAAATTGTTTGTGTCTGGTTGTTGGCAACAGAAAGATAACTGGTCATCGTCCAGAAATATAGACAGAAGTGTTTTGTGGAAGAAGGCCCGCCAAGATAAGAGTGGAAAGTATATAGATGATGTCACTAGAGAGAAAGCTCTTAAAATGGTAAGTTTGTATCCATTATTTTTGTAAAGATAGATCATATATTTCTTGATCTACATGAATGCCCTTATCCACTTTTTTGCAGGATGAGTTAGAGAAACTGGCCCAAGAGGGGAGTCTATCCACTCAGGGAAGCAATGACATACTCACCATAGCACTAGAGACTCCCGAACATCATGGCCGGGTTAGGGGGGTGGGGAGTTTTGTCACACCAAGCATGTACTTCCGCCTCCCTAGACAACCTCCAAAGAAGTTTGTGATAGAGATAGAGACATTGAAGTCAACAATACAATCACAAGGGCAAATGATTCAAGCATTGGAAGCTAGACTCAATGCGTTGTCGCAACAAGGACCAGAAACACTAAGGTCTGAGAAGATTGACTCAAATAATAGTGCCAATAAAGATCAGCCCAACAGTGGAGTGCCAATTGATCTTATATCGTTATTTCCCCAAAAGGCCAAAGGGAAGACAAAAGATCTGGTACCACCATCCAATCCCAGCGTGAGGGATCCTACGGTGCATATTTACATACTTCCTTGATATATTTTCTTCACTTAGTTGGGTTGAAGACTATAGATCCTGTACTTCAACTATTTGTACTAAAATATTCCTAATCAAAAATTTTGTTGTGTTCACTTTTATAGACCTTTCCATGTAAATTGGCCTTGAGATTGAGAGGTCCTATCGTTGCTGATGGTTGGGCCTTCCATCGCATACCCAACGAAAGGTGCCATGGTGCCCAACTAGCAGAAGGGCTTCTTCGGGTCTCAATCAAAGTTGTCAAAGATTATGATGCCCTCCTCCCTGTGCCAACCGAGGAATACACTACCGTGGGTGGGGCTATTGGAAGTATCGTGGCTTGGCCTAGTGAGCTTGTTCTACCAGCAGACACCGAGGTACTCAATTTTAAATTAGACTTCTCTTTTGTTATCGAATCTGATCACCTATGAATTTGTTGATTATATCAATTTCTTATATTAGGAAGGGCAAACTGAAGATAAGGTCAACAAGACTGAAAGCATCCAGGAATTTGCCCAATATGTCCATTCAAAGTTGTCACACCTCCAGAATGTTTTTATTCCGATACTGCAATCAGTATTTGGTGAAGTCGTCGATCTTAACCTTGACATACATGACATGTTATATGTTTGTAAAATGCAAGAAGTGTCGGTTATCTGTGTCATGATATACTGTAGGTAAGATAAAATTCGTTTGAGTTCTTTAGATAACCTTCAAAGTTTTACCTAATTATGCCTATTGCCATAATAATTATTTCCTTCTTTTTTCTTAGCTATCTCTATGAGGTGATTGTGGATGAAGACTTGGTGGATAAGTACAGATTTGTCAATCCTACCACCATCCATGTAGATAATAAGAATCATCCCAATCCACAGAAGTTTGCAGATTTATTGGTCTCAATGCATGAGGGGGCATTATATTTTCTTCCTCTAAACACAGAGTAAATGTCTTTATTATATTAAAATTTTGTACATATTTGGATGTACTTAAATTTTTTTGAATTAAACTATTAAATTCACTTGTTCTTTCTTGTTCAATTTTAGGCATCACTGGATCCTAGTTGTTATTGATCCCTCAAATAATAAGTTTTATTGGTTCGATCCATTGAACCAATCGATTTCTCCGAAGGTCAAAAGCATTGTCAAGAGGTAAGTTTATTGCTATTATGACTCTATGTCACATAATTTTAATAAACGTATAATTTGAATGCTTGAACTTCTATTTTTAAGGGCCTTTGAAAAATTGAAAGATTACGGGATACAAAGGGCACAACCGGAGTGGATATTTGTGAAGGTAAATATGTAGTTTTTGTGGTCCAAAGTCAATTCTTTAGATTAAAGATGACTGACTTTTACTCATGACATGCTTGAACACAGTGCCCTAAACAACCTGATTCAAAGTCATGCGGATTTTATGTGATGAGGTACATGAGAGACCTTATCGAGGATCGGAGCGGGTTGCCAATTGACAAACAGGTTGCCATAAGATCAAAGAGAACATACACTCAAGATGAATTGGACGACGTTAGGTTGGAGTGGATTAACGTCATCAAACCATATTTGAGTAGTATTTGAGCTTATCACAAAGGTGACGGTGTGTATTTCCTCATGCTTAGAGCTTTTCAGTCCAAATACATTCTAGGAATATACTAGACTGTTCAGTCTTTATGTACTCACGTGTATTCGAATTAAAGCTTTGATTGAAAATTTTGATGGATAAAAACTTCTGCTTGTGACAATTCTGGGCCTTTGCCTCTAAAAGTGATGAATTAGTCTTTGCCTCATTACGTTCTTGCATACACTTGCTATTATTAGTTAAATACATCATTGCTACTAGTTGTTTCAACTTCTGTTGTTAAATGCATCCTTGGAACGGTGAAGAACAAGATAGCTTCCGGTGTGTACTCTAGTCCATTGGGTTTTCTTGCTGATGTGAGACTTACTTTCTCCAATGCGCTGACCTACAACCCACCTGGAAATGATGTTTACATTATGGCTGATACTCTCAGCAAGTATTTTGAAGTGAGATGGAAATCTGTTGAGTAGAAACTTCCAACAAATAATTCTGAGTTGGCGCCTGTAAAATCGGCTGTTCCTAGAGAAATGGAGGTATGTATATTTTATTTGAGATTCTAAAGTTCTGTTATTGTATTATTTTAGTTTGTTTTATGCCTGGACATGTATATGACTAACACGATGTTTATTTGAATGCAGATTTTGAACGAATCTGGCTTTAGCAACTCATCTATGCAACATTGCAACTACCTCATGGACCTGCATCCGTTGCCTCCCGGAACCTCACAAATGACAGGGAAAGGAGGTCAAAGTCAAGAAAGGTAAAAAATATAGGTTGCTTTTTTGTACTTTGTTTTACTTGCACTTTTTTTTCTAGCATGAGGACTGTGCTTACTCCATTCGTCAATAATGCAGCACACTGAGAGTCTGAGACATTTCAAAAAGGGCTTGTGATGACATCAGACCAAGCATCTGTCCAGAATCAGCGGTTATTGAAAGGATTTGCTTATGTTCCTGTCGTGTGCCTTCCAAAGGAAAAGCCAGTTTCTCGTGACAAAGGGTCTCATAAACCGGTAGAACCTGATGGATAGGCAGAGATATTCCCTTTGGGTCTTTTTCGCCCTTCGAGAGGCCAATGACCATATATCCCATATGTATATTTTCTGCTCGGAGGCTGATACATTTATGTGCTCGTGAAGCACAGGTGAGAATGGAAGAATGAATGATGGGATAGGGTTCTGACCAATTTATCAGCATCAGGAGATGCCGCTTCGCTTAATATAAGAAAGTTTTGACGTCGGTGTTGTATATGCATTCTGAAAGCAGTTGTACAGAGGGCGAGGGTTAGTTTCCATTGAGTGTATAAACAGGCTCCAGTCACTTGATCGGATGCATGCCTCTGGAGGAAGGGCAACACAGAAGCTTTTGCTTCTTCGCTGTAATTGTATATGAGAAATTGTAGGATATCATTTATGTTGCATGTCTTATAAAGCTAGTGTGTACGTTCTTTGCATTGCAATTCTCAAAGCACGAGGACCACACTGCTGATTTTTTCAATTGGTTTCTGCAGCACCCTTTAGAAAACTAGAGATGGATGAATCATTTGTTTACATGTCAACATTTAGATTGTCCTATTCAAGTCACAAATTGGTAACATAACAGGTTTAGGCCCCGCTTGGTTCAATGCAAATTGGATGCAATGCACCCACTTGCCATGGATTCGGAATTACACCTGATTGGTTGGGGGCGTGCAAATGAGTTGATGTGCAAGTGGTTGCCTAGCCCTTGCAAACTCTTTAAGAAAATGGATGCAAGCATATGCAGCCCAAAAACCGTGGTAAGTGACTGCAATGTAACACACCGCATGTGCACTGAAGTGCAATATGCATACCAGTGCAGCGAACCAAGCTGGGCCTTACTGACAGCTGCTGCTCTGGAGGCTGGATTGTTGCGATTATTCTCTATGAATGACATTCCACTGATCTGGAGGCTGGATTGTTGTGATTGTTCACTATGAATGAAATTCCACCACACGGCTCAATTGTTGATGCTGGCTTTCTCATCTCATGGTATCCAGTGATGTTGGATGATGGGCATGGAGAATTTCAGTGTTTCCCATGATATGTTTTACTTCATTCTCTTTTGTTTCAATTGTCAATGAGGCGGTCGTCTCATGAACTGTGCTGATCAATGTTTTGATTAAGGAACTGTACTGGGTACAGGAAGAAAAAATGTCTGATAGAAAAACTTCCATCAAAATCTGTTGGCAGTACTCCCAAAAGCTAGCCTACTCGTTTTTTGCAGCAGGTACAGGACTTGGAAGTCTGATGCATCATCCCAGGGGGGTGCATCTAAATATTATAAAGAAACATGTTGATTATTGTCTCTCGACACACACTAGAACTAGTAAATTTTCAAAACAAACACTACAACTCAACAAAACTCCGATTATTGGAAGAACCATGACTCAAATTCTCACTCATACAAGACAATTATGGAATCTTTTTGAGATACTTATTGTTTTGCACCCACACAAGCTGGGATGCTAAGACATATAATGGAAATTTTATCACCAAAAAATGCATAAAAATATTCAGATTTTGAAAAAAGGAATGCATCAGATAATAAGGGGAGTTGTAGTCACAATTTCTTCGGCCATTTTTTCCATTTTTGTCCCTGGCTGTTTTTTCCATTTTAACGGTAACGCCCCTAGTCTGTTAAAATGGCCTCCTTTAAACCTTGCTCAAAACTGATTAGCAGGATCTCTTCTATGGATTTTTTCCCAAACAATCTCCGACAGTTATTGTATCTTAGATACTACAAAAACAATCCAACATACGAATTCCAACTAGTCAAACAAAAACCTATTTTGGCAAAAATCTCTTCGAGAATTATGGGGTGTACAAAACAAATATCAATCACTATTCAGAAGTTCATAATCAAATTGTTTATTGCAAAAATGATCGCCTGTCGAAGGCTGTGGAGCCTGCACTCAAGCACAAGAAGTCCACAGCCATACAAATACACCTTGATTACGTGATGCTAGAATCTCGCTCACCTTTGTCTCCATCTCTGGAACGTCCGTGTGGTTTATCCCTCCACCCATCAAGGACATTTGGTCGGCAAGAAGAAGAGGGAGGAAACAATAGTAGGATGGAAGAAGAATTATCTTGGGTATGAATGAAGAAAAATGGTTTGGTGCTGTTATAATCGTTAATTTCTAACTAATCTAGATTACAAATCAACCGATGGTGATATCATAACTGATCAATTAGAGTGCCACATGGCAGATAATGTTTGGTTCATAAATGGATGGTACAGATTGTTTCTCGGAAAAAGAATCTGAACCGTCCGTCCATCAAAACCATAATCAATAGTGGTCCAGTTCAATGCCCTTGGTGGTATTTTCAGGGTTATCTTTACACTTGGCGGCAGAGGTGGTAGGTCCAAAGGGGTCAATGCATTTTGCTACCTGTCATTTCCTCATCTGTCGATGGAGCTTCTTCGTCCAATCGAAAGGCTCCCACTCTCGTTCAAAACGTGCAACTGCTTGCTTTTGCGCTTCCACTGACTCATGCTTCCGGCGACGATACATGTCTTCCTCCGGTAAATGTAGCATGCCTCTAACAATGTTGAGGCCGAAGCTTGTGAACAGTCTTTCATCATCAATCACATGAAGAAAGCCATCATCTAGACCAAATTCAACATGGAAGTAGGGAAAATCCTTGGGGATTGAAGCATGCAAACCCTTCTTCTTGCTTGTGACAATAAGCTTTTTTGCATCGTGTTGGCTCCAATCTCCTTCGGCTTCATTAATTTCCTGAAAAAAAAAACACTTTAAGAACTTGTACATGGCAGACAATTCTAATAAAATAAAAAATTGAAGAAGATACAAGAAATCATTCAATGCTGTATGAGGAAATGTAGGATCATATTGACTTTCTTGCCAAACAATCAACGTTACTTTGGTCTGTCACAAAATATTGTCTTGGGAATGCCTTTCCCTTTCATGTATATTTTTCTTAATAAAATTTCTGTTATCAATAAAAAAAGTAGTTTCTTACTTAACCTACAAGGAAAATTAGAATTAGCAAGACAAAATCTAGCCCAATTTAGATTAGGAATAAGAAAAACCTTGGTTCTCCTTATTCTTAATCTAACTTGGGGCCTATGTAACAATGATATGGACACGTGTCGGGGTCGGACCCCAACACAGATATGAGGTGTCTGACACGGCACCTTTAAGAAGCCCAAAACCTGGACATGTCAATACACGTGTTATAATATAATGTTTGTCATATTTAAACCAAAAGTTTTTTTGTTAAATAAAAATAAGGAAATGCATATATGAAAAGTAAATGAAAACATTCTCATATGTCATGGAGCTATCCAATAACATAACAAATATAAAAAGGGAAAACTATGAAACAACTATGGCTATGTTTAACAAGTTGTTAAAGAACTGTATGGACGATGGAACACACCAATCCTCTTTTAGAAATCATTTACATAATAAAATAAAGGGTGACACGGCCGTGTGTGTCCGGATGTGTTTCGGGATGTGTCAACATGCACATCCGTGTGTTGACGTGTAACGCTGCTTGGGCTAGACTCAAAAAGTCAACGTGTCTTGCTAATTCTAATTTAGCTTGTAGAATAAGTCGCAGACTACTTTTTTTATTGGTAACAAATAAATTTTATTAATAAGAAAACTTTACATGGAAGGGAAAGGCAATCCCAAGATACAATTAAGATAAAAGCGAAAAAGAAAGACTAGCCAATAGGAGAACAATTGAGTATTGACTTGATCTCCAAAAATAAGAGCTTCCAATTACAAATGAAGTGTTCTAACATAATATCCCAAAACTCCATCAAAATTGAAGCCCATTTTATCACTAGCCGGCCAATAATCTAGCAAACCTCCTACAAAGACCTACTTCAATATCCAAAAATCCAACCATTAGGCCATTTCCAATTACTCCAGACATTAGTGCAAAAGGCACAATTTTCTATAAAATTCTCCTTTTACCCTAAACGGACGACTCGACCAAGATAAGAATACTTCCACAATGTGTAAAGCACTCATGCGATGCAAAAAAAGAGAAGAAGAAACTCTATACCTCAAACACAAACTCACAATGAATAAAGAAATGATTTGACTCCCCCCTCATGAGCTTTGCGCATATCACATCAATTTTGGGATCATCTTTCTATGATATATAAGATGATCCACTATTCCACTGTCAGGATCTTGTCCAAAACCACTGGCCATATCCCATATGAAGGCCTTCACTTCAGAAGGATCGAATTACCCCAAAAGCAGCTGCACCGGGGAACTTTGCCCAACAAAACCAGCCAAAAACTGATAAAATAAACACAAAAAAAGTCCCTTTTGGGTCCCTAGTCCATACACATTTTCCTCCCTGTCTGGATCAATGCCAACCTCATTAAGACGATTGAAGAGTGAGATGCACTCGTTTTGAGTAACAAACTACAAACTATTGACGGACTTTAATAACAAAAGTAAGCTCCTACATAAAATTTAAAAAAATCCTAAAACTAAATGTAAACCAGACCTTGACTATATTTACCTACTTGGGTTGGGCCCCACATGGGCTAGCTAGGCTGGGCAATAGCCTTTTTATTTTTCTTCCTTCTTCATGGCTTCCATTTGTATCAACTTCTTGCAAAGGAAAAAAAAATGATTTCTACAAACGAAAGTGCCAGTAATTTTCTCAAGATTTGGAAGCTTCTGTTGTGAAAAAATTTCCCAAAAGGCCACAGCATATAGTGTAGCAAATAGAAGAGGTGAACACAATTCCTTCCACTAGATTCACGTTGTATCAATAAAAAAAGTTTCACATTTTATTCGAGTTTTACTAATTGCATGTGGTTCCTAGTTTTCTTCTTCTTTGACTCGACAAAATATTCTTACATTCCTAAGAAAGGATTACGAACCATGACCCAGACATGCCAAGGATTCAACACAGCATCGATACAGCCTTCTTTTTCTTTTTCTTTTTCTGATCAAAGTATCTGATTTAAATATGGCACCCATTATGGAGTATCCAGGTAACACATATCACCCAAAAAAGTCAAAACAAGTGTCTAGTTTTCTTTTCCCTAGTGTCAAGTTGACAAACTTGTCCAAAATAGGTAACAAAAGCACAACCTACAATATGCATCTTAAACAAGATTGACGAACTTCTGAATTACGTTTTTCCATTTTTAGAGAAACAGCAATGAGTTAGCCGACTCATTGACCACGTCTGGCATCCATGGATATTCCTTGTATAGGAGAATTATCTTCCCTAAAATTCTTTTTGTACCTTGTCCTTTCTTAATATAATTTTATCATTTCATTTTTACAAAAACGTTTCTTGTAAGATAGAAAAATGAATTTTCCAACTGATTGTAGGAAAGCAGTTCATAAAGGACCTTCAAGAAGTAACTAACAAGCGGAATGGTGATGCATTAAAAGAGAATGAAATTATACAAAGCTGACCTGTGTAAAATAAAGAGGTGCCTTCCTTGCAATCTCTCGGGGTAAAGGAATGCACTCGACCAAGCAATGGCGACGTTGTGGTGCCAACCTAATCACAGTTTCGAGAAACACTACATCCTTCTCTTGCGTTGCAAACATCATAATGAGGCCATTCTTGAAGTTGCGGATCTCCTCCCACACATCATCGTTCACATTTCTCGTGGCCGACTCATGCTGTAATTGGAAAAGGCATTTGTTACTTCAAAAATCCAAATGAGGAAAACAAAGCAATAAGAAAGAACAAATAATGAATCGAAAGTTTAACCAGTCAATGACGTTGAACTGCTCACAAAACCTCAATCGCTTTATTAAGAGAAGCAGGATAAAGGATTTCATGGAGCTCACCAACAATGGTAAAATGCAGCAATGACCTTGCACAACAGGCTGCCACTGTGGTAACATCAAATATGTGAAGTTTGCTATTGAAACAACAAGATGTCTTGGCCGTGTTGGGTTCTCAAAACAAAATTGGTAGCGTTCCTGCTGAGTCGTGATGCACCTTGCAATATTATTCTTCTCGTTTAACTGCTCATGCACCCCTCCCCTTTTCCGATTCCGCTTTCTGCTAGGACCATCATCAAAATCATATTCATCATCTGCCTGACCAGATATGCTATACTGCTTGTTCTGCACTATTTTTTGAGCCAAATGCATATCAGCATCCTCCTCTTTTCTCTTTTCCAGAACGGATATATCTCGTATAACATACCTGCACTGAAACAATTGACACCGATATCAAACTACCAAGTAGTAAAACCCAAAACAATATGTAAACCTAACCTAAAGAAACAATAAGAAAGACCCCAGAAGGTGAAGTGTTCAACTTTGACTGAAAAACATGCAGAAGAAAACCACAAGATATGTGTTTATGTGTGTATATTTGCATATCCACCAAGATCATTCTTTTAACGAACAATGAAATAAAAGATACAGTATATCTTCTCTTCAATTTCAAGCAAATAACAGATAATATAGAAAATACCAATCTACCTGCTTGCACTTCCCTCAGTTCCCTGGCTAGTTAATTTAGGCCCACTGTCCTGCTTCATCTTAATGATCACTACTTTCTGCAAAAAAACACAAAGATTTCCAACTAAGTATGCAAAGTTACTAACACATCAATATGTGCTTCACCAATCATATTCAATGATTGGTGTATATGAATATTTTCAAACCCTTATAGATTATAAATTTCACCACTCAAATAAAAACTAAATATCATGGTTCTCTCCATCAAATATACCTGCCTAGAACCAGACATGCACTAAAAGATCTGAGATCATGCTATCCTGGAACAGAAATTACAATTTATAAATATGTGTTCCATGACTCCATTTTCAGTGGCATAGATAACAAATCGCTTTGCTCCTATGGAAGGTCTACCTTCAAAAGTGGGTAAACAAACTCGAAAATTGGAAAGAAGAAAAGCTAAATAAATAGGAATGCAGAACTGATAGAATATTATGTCCAGGATCAATGAGGCTTTCCCTAGAGATATGGTGGATGTATTTTCTTTTTTACCAAGCCGACCATTTTGCGATGGGAGAAAATTCATTGGAAGATTCCTCCTTGTCCTTTTTTATGGAGAATTTGGAAGGAATGCAATAGTCGGATTTTTTATGATTGTAACTAGATGTTGCTGGAGGTGTGCAAAGCCATCGAGTGACTTTTAATTGAATTGGCGTCTATTTTGAAAGGATTTTGAGATACCAAGATGGAGGATTTTACTACTGTTTGGGTTTTTGTCATCACAGAGATTTAGTTATTAATCACTCTATTGGCAAGTTGTATTTTCTTAATCTCACTTTTCTTTTTCGGGATTGCTTTTCCCCCTTGTTATTTCTCCTTTTTCAATATTGTACATCTGTTATTGATCAGAGAGAGAGAGAGAGAGAGAAAGTATTGCATCAAAGCAAAATTGTTGTCTTACCAAAAGTTTTTCGGCCTCTTCATGCTTTCCTTTCATACAAAGCTGCATCGCCTTAGCTGCCAACTGATTTGCACTCAATGCTTGCTTAACAACGGGACTCTCTTCACTAGGTTTGTTAGTCTCGGATGGAACCAAGTCCAACTCCATGTGTTCAATTCCCTCAATATTTGTATGAAAAGAACCAATAGACCCATCAGCATCTTTATTCTGGTGATGAGCAACTCCACGCATAAAGCTTCCATCATTTGTGAACTTATTTATGCTAGACACTGCAGCAGAGATGAGTTGAGCATCCTCCGTAGACATATTTTGGCCTTTCCTCTTTCTCCATGATAAGGAATCATGAACTTTAGGCTCCCTCATTTTAGGATGCCGGAGAGATGCATTTCGTAAGTATTCTCGCCTGTCACCATGTACCTTTTCAGTATCCCAATTAATTTGATCATCTGAAACAGTTTTATGTCTTTCTGTTACCCCCCTCTTTCTCTCTTTTATTGCATGCAAATGAGCATGAATGTGGGCAGCACGAGATGCCGCAGACATAGCCAATTGACCAACAGAACCCCACCATTCTTCAACTACCTGTAAAAAATAAAGACATGAAAACCGAATGGGAAGAGACTGAAATACTCCTTATTTACATCTGAAAGGTGAGTTACTGTACCTCCTCAAGCTTCCGTCCTTCACGAGCTGCTTGCTCTTGTGCATGCTTCAAGGCTTTTAGTCGCCAACTTGCACCACCATCACCAACAACTGAAGAAGATAGAAGCCGGTTCCCAACAGCTTTTGTCTGGTCTACATCTTCCGGGTAACCACTTCTGTTATCTAGAAGATATGGATTCATTTCTCTAGGATTGGGATTCTTTACCTGCTTAGCCACAAGGGAAATAATATGCAATAAACTTAAATGCCCATGCATATTGAAGTAATTGAGCAATAAAGTCAGTAAAAGATCAACTTTCTGGCATACTGTCAGTAAAAAAACCAACTTTCTGGCATATTATCAGTAAAAGATCAACTTTCTGGCATTATATGAAGGCAACATAAGCAAAGGTCATTGTCAGACCTCGTGAGTTCAGCAACAATGTTCTCCCTCCATATCTTTCAACACTAATAAGATCCATCAGTTTTTTCACACCGAATAAAATAAATCAAGCTCAGAGACAAAGCCCAAAAAACTAAAAAAGTACTATTACCTGACGTAATAGAAGCGTGTTCAAACATAAATAGGTTTTGACTTGCCAAGAGTATAACTTAACAGCCTGAGGTAGATATTACAAATTTCAATAACCTCCCTTAAGTTGTTTACTTCCATGCAAAGATCCCTCAACGATGCTTTGGACTGAGGCATAACATTCTTTAAAGGGACTCTCACCTTTCTTGGTGATTGGTTTCCAATAATATTGGTAATCGAGCATCTCCTATCCTTTTACTTAGCCATGTGCAAACCCCATATTCATTGTGGGGGAAATTCCATAGCCGACACAGTGGCTAAATTTGGAGTTGGATGTATTTCTTGATAAGTTGGCCTCATATGCGCAAGTAGCACTTTTTTTTATTTTAAAAAAGTGTAAATATGTTACTGTCCTAACATAAATTTGCTTTACATATTTCCTAACATAAATTTGCTTTACATCTTTCTCATTCAATCAATATGCATTTCACTATGTAAAAAAAGAAAAACAAGCAAAGATAACGGAATATGAAATTTACTATTAATATATACACAAGATGTTATACGTAGCAAGGAAAATCAGTGGATACACAACACTGAAAGCAGCATGGTCGCTCCTCTAACTATGGTGGTTTAGTTGTGATAGCAATGGTGCTCTTTTTTCATATGCACCAACAGAAAGATAAAGCCCTCTATTTTGTTGGAGATCGAAGTTACAGCTCGTGGTATCCACTTCGCCCCTGGTAAGCATAGCTCATATTGATGACCTTATTAGCTCTCCTTGGACAGCTCGGGCCACCCTGAACCTTTTTATCTTCTGCTATCTCTAATTCCTCCATTATTCCTCTTGTTAAAAAAAGATTGTAATAGAGCAGCATTTTCTTTTGACCTTTTAAAAGCAAACGATTTCTTTCGTAGTCTAATGTATTTCCAAATGCACTTTCTTTCTTTTTTTTCTTTTTTTCTTTTTTTTCAAATGCACTTTCTCAAGATGTATATATTTAAGATTTGTGTCTACCTAAACTTTAAGGTCAGGTGCGATCTGCCAAACCCCAGCTCACTCTCCAGGGAAAAAAGAAGCAGCTATTGCAATACACTTTTTTTGAACTCAGTAACTGAAACTTGATGTGACAAGATTTTGTGTTGGATCCAGACATGTACCACTGTGGGTGGAAGTCTGAAGGAGAAGTTGGGAAGAAAAGTGTCCACGTTTCTTTTCTTCAACAGCACTGTAATTATGTGCAATGGTTACATAGGGTTGTGGGAGGGCGGTTTAGAGGTGGATCCGCCCTCATGGTTTGGGACTGCCACCCATTCAGGCTGTTCTGATTATGAAGTGCTAGATTATGTCCTACTACAAACTTGCTTTATACTTTTCTTATCAATCAATAAATTATGATGAGAAGGCCACAGCAGGGATGCTAGATGATAATTTAACAATTTAAAAGTAATGTCTATGCAAGAACTTAACCATACCATAATATTAGAAACACTTAACCAGGTTAGCTGAAAGATGGTTGGAAAATTCAAAAAAGCTCCGTGCAACATGCATTAAGTGATGCTTACCTCTTCAACCTGAGGTTCCTCTGGCAGGTCATTAGTTTGTGTAGACATTCTTGCTGGATTATTTACAGGCTTAAGCATCCACTCTAATCCAATTTCTTTCCTCGCATGTTCATTGTCATCTTGGGGAACAGAGCATCTACTGTCATCTACAAAAAAAATAAAATAACTTTATAAGAGTTTTCGATATTCCAAAGCTAGCTTTAAACTCCTCCAAACGAACAAAATATACCTAATGAATCCTCATTTGTCTTGGCTTTCGTCCCCATTCTTTCTTTGCTTGGATCAGTTGCATATTTCCTCTTTCCCCTACAACACTCGCCTTCACTTTCATAAGCAAATGAAGAGTATTCATCAGAGTGAATAACGCGTTTTCCTTTCTCTCGACCTTTTCTTCAACTTGTGGCCTGCTTCATCCGCTGAGCTCTCATCATAGTTCGAATGCTTCTTTTTTCTCGTATGTTTCTCCTTCCTACTACTCGATTTCTTCCTCTCTTTCACCGAAGGATCCAAGTCCTATTTGTTGAGTTCAAACAAAAAGTAAATATTGGCGTTTCACCAAGTTTGGCAGAGAATTCTAAATTCTAAAGCAAATGAATAGGGCTTACTGTGTTAAGTTTATCCCGAGGTATGAATTTCACTCCAGAAAGCATTTTTTTCCTTTATTGCATCAAAATTTGACGATCTTAATGATCCGAAACAACTACACCACTCTGCAATATAGTAAATCAGAGCAAGCATTATTGGACCATGATGAAAGCAAGGACACCATTTATTTGGTAGGCTGTGAAATCCTAGATGTTTACCCTATAAAAGGGATTCTTCCTCATAATAATAAGATTGATAAAGGCAAAACAAACTTTCTTGTATCACTTACTCTGAGATAAACATCCAAGATAGAGCTTGATTACCATTAAACACTAATAAAAAAAAACTTAGTAATTCACTGAGGAGGACACAACACGCCATAGATTTTGTAGCTGGGATAGGATCACTATCTTATACACCCAGGATAGGTTAAAACATCATCCAGTATAGAAGCTTGGACTAAGAGATTAGGGTTTCAGAATTTCAAGGGAGATGGATAGAAAGTTGTGAATCTGTTCAAGACTATTAAAACATAAAGTCGTGGGTTTTCAGTTTTCTCCATTGAACAGGAAGGAAAGTGAAGACCAAGTTCTGGGCGTAATTCTGATTCAACTCCTGTTCCAGCTGTTTCTGATTCATCAGTAATTTGGCAATCACTAGGTGATGAAGAGGATCGTGTGGTATGCGTTTGAGATCCCATCGCAGGCATGAGATCGCATAGCCTAACTTTGGCCCTCTTGTTGCTGCTGTTAACTCGTGATTCTAAAAAGGAGAACAACGAGCTTGAAGAGAGAGAGAGACGTACCTAAACCTGAAGCTTTCTGGCGGCCGGCGGTTATGGATTGAGATTTGAGACGACGGCGGATAAAGCGAATAGAAGAGAATAGAGAGAGAGAGACGGTCGGGTGGGGAAGAGGAAGAGGAACGGTGGCGCTGTGGGAGGGAAATTACCCACCGTGGAATCGGAAAAGTTATAAAAAAAAATAACTAAATTAAATATATTTTTAATAAAATATCTTATTTAATTTATTTTAAAAAACAAATAGGAAAGACGCCCTTTGAAAGGACTTTTCTCCCTCACACATGACAAAACTACCCTTAGTGGGCTGAAGCCCTTTCAAAGGGTGTCCGACCTAGATGACCGCTCCTTATTACCACCCACAAAATGAGCCACGTGGCACACTTTAAGAGGACTGACCATTTGGATGTTTGGCCAATCCCTATGTGGGCCTACAAACCAAAAATCAGTCTGATTAGTGATTTCTAAAGTGTTGGATTGGAGATTTGCATGGGTTGATTTTAACCGTGTGAGTTTGAGCATTATTGGCCGTTATTTAGGTACAAGGATCCAAAGGTTTGAAATCACTAATCGGGCTGATTTTTGGTTTGTAGGCCCATCTAAGGATTGACCAAACATCCATACAGTCAAGGTCCTCTAAAAGTGTGCCACGTGGCTCATATTGTGGGTGGTCGTCCAGGGCAGTCAGCGAAGTTTTGCCCCAGCGAGGACTCTTACGGGTATCAAATAAAGCTCAGAAGTATGGCAGGGAGAGGATTGAGCCTCGAAGTGTGGGGAATTTTGATAGGGGAGCTAAAAGCAACCGCTAGCATGAAGGACGCTGGGTTCCTAGGAGCGAACAAGTGCAGCGGGGGTTAAAAAAATTTAAGGGTCGTGTGTAACAAGGTATACCTGAAACTTTTATTGTTTGAGGAAGCACGAATTTTCTTGCTTACAGATGCCATTTGGGCCTAATGACCGTCGCCATAGCAGATAGTGACGGCCACTGAAAATTATTTGCGACGGCTAGCATAGAAACAGCCGTCGCTAAAAGCCAAAAAGTCTTTCCCGCCAAAAAAACTGTGCCATATGCACTGACGGCCGAAGCCTGACGCTGTAGATAACCTATAGCGACGGAAATCTTTACCATCGCTATAGCAATATTCTAGCTCACTCCCGTTACTACGCAAAGTCAATACGTTTTATAAATTATAAAATACATTTACCAACAGCCAGACACGTTTTAGTGACGGGCAGGGGACGACCAGAGACTGTCGCTAAATGTTTTCTTTTTTAATAATTTACACATTTAGCGACGGTCAAATTTTTCTATAGCGACAGCTCCTGGCCGTCGGTTAAAGTTTCTTTTTAAAAAAAAATAACAGAACTCCTCTCATAAGCCCAGCCCACCAAATTATAACCTAGTTAATCAAACACTTTTGACCATCAAATCGTTTTCACTTCTGTCTTTATTATCTATAAAGACCATCAAAGGCAAAATATGGAAATAGCTACTTGGAAAATTTAATTGTTTGTACAAATTATAAAAAGAACTAACACAAATAAATTGGACAAAACTTTCTTCCTTAGATAGAAAAACTTTTAACAAGGAAATGAGAATTACCAAGGGTTGTGCCATAATTATAAAACTTCTATATCAACTATCATATCTTATCTAAAGTTTTTTATACTCGAAAAACTAATACTTAACTAAATCTAGCGGTCTACGATCAAGAGAAAGACACTTGATTAATAGGATGGGCTTATGTAAGTTTTGTATTAATTCAGTCTCTCTGACACCAGAAGTGGTGATGTTAATCTACACAGAGATTCTTGTGTATTAAATTGAAATATAGATCTAGATGAACAATTGACTGCATGGAATCTCTTTATCAACTTTTATCAGCTTTTTCTAATAATATCCAATGGTTGCAGTCCTCATTCCTCGATCATGTGGCGATCGCTCATTGACTGAGTGTGATGATGGGGATTAGGGGTTGACTGGATAGATTATCAAATGAATCATCGTATGAATGATTGATGGTTTGTTGCCGATCAGACGGTAGAGATGAATGGAGATGATCGGATGGATCATCGAACGGTGGAGATTGGCCAAGGTAGGCCGTATGATAGAGTGATTGCGACTAGATAGAGGATCGGATGGTTGATATAGAGAAGAGATAGAGAATTAGGGTTTAGAGAGAAAAATAATACAAAATAAAGAGAAAATGCTAGCAAAGGGTCTCGAACCCTAGTTTTCGACTTGGTCTTCTGCAAGCTTTACCAACTGAGTAAATCTTTATTTTATGTTAGTTGATTGAGCTTTAATTTCCTTAGTCTCTTCTCTAGAGGCTTCACTTTCCTTCTCTCTCGATCGTTTCTCAGGCTTTTTTTTATCCTCTAACTCTTTCCGCACATAGCCTATATCTTCTTATCCTTAGCCTGTTGTCTCTTTAGCTTTAGTCATTAGCTCTAGGATTGTTGTGGGCCCGCATTCTATCAAAATCATCTTATTGGTATCTCTGTGATAGAAAAAGCACGTAATGAGACTTAATCAAAACGACTTTATATTTTGACTTCTCGAAATGTGTTTAATACGTGTGAATAGTTGATTTTTCGTCTAAAGAATATGTTCTACGCAATGGAAGAAACTCTTATGTGGAAAAGTCGACAAAAAGAAAAGTTTTACGTAGGAGAATGTGACAACGCTAACAGAATAATGGTTTAAAATAAATACTTTTGAGCGAATATCATAAACCACCACCATTCTCCTGTGGTTTTTTGTAAAGTCTTAATTACTCTTGGTTATTCTGTTGTCAAATTATGTCGCGTACTTGCTTGGGATGTTGTGCTAGATGATAAACTATGGCTTTTTCCTATAGTTTAAGACTTCGATGCAATTGGGGAAACCTAATATATTTCTTGCTTTCTGCAAGGAAAGTAGAAAGCCTTGACCAGATGGCAAGCTATTATTTGTCATTGGTGGCACAATCCCGACCTTGATGTTATGAGAATAAGTTTACTTCGCTATATGTTTTGGTCTTGTTATATGCTGGAGTTGCATTGATCTTGCTTAGTTGTTTGGAAGTAAGTGGAGATATGATCTTGGCTTCTTGGATCTAGGTAGTTCAGTTGGTTGTTATGCATTGTCAAAACAAATAGCAACATCTAAGGATTATACTATTTGCTGAAAGGTAAATAGCGTTACTTCCAGATTTGATTCTTTATTGTACTTAGTTTTAATTCCATGTCAATGTAGTTTATGGTCTATTATTTGCTTGTAGTTGTAGTCCATTAAAATACCGAAATCAAGGTATTGACAATCACAATGAAACAAAAAAGAACAGTACTGTAACCCTTGATGATCTTGATCGAGGGCTAGGCGAACAAGACTATAGAAAACCACTAAAGCTGAAGTCAATCATTCTGTCAACGATAAATACCACATTCAAATTGTTGACATTCCGCCTGAAATAGATGATCTTTGTGAGGTAGTATGGACAATTTTGTTATGTGCATGTTGGTTTATTTAGTCAAATCAATTGTTATGCATTTGAAGTGACACAAATCCCTTTACACATTTCAATACAACCGTATTAATTGGCAATGCTGGTCTTAGAAGTAGTTTTTGGAGTAGATGCAACCCTAGCGTATTTTGTTTGATTGTTGTGTGAATGGTTTAAAAGGGCCGTTATAACGAAAATAAAAGCCGTTATAACAGTTCTGGACCTCCCCCATCACATTATGTATCATTTTAACGCTCAGAAAACAACAGTACCATTATTTTCTTTTATTTGTCCGTTATAACAACACGACCGTTATTTTATGAGCAAATTTTTGTGAAAAAAAATGCAGGTTATTTTTTGTTATATTCTATTTTTTTTTATTAAAATTTTAAATCAAAGTTTTGAGTTTTAGTCTCGTTATTTTCCACTATTCCCATTATTTTTCCATTTTAGCCCTTGAGCGATATAGTTCGTTATAACAGCCGTTATAACAGAAAAAAATGATAACGCCCCCATCCATTATACCATTACAACAACCCCTTTTAAACCTTGGTTGTGTATATACCAACTTCGATTGCCTTGGTTTTTCTCTTATGGTTTCAATATAAGAAGGTAAGGGAACAAAAGGGGGTGCTGGTAAAGGTGTGCAAATGAAGGTGGTAGGGTAGACAAAATGAATGAGGGGAATGGACATCAAAATCATATAATGAAACTATGACTATGAATCTGATACCATGAGAAGTTTAGTTGACGACCTCAAAAAATGGATTGCCAAAATAAAAGAAATGGGTATTTAAAAATTTAACCCCAAGTAATACAACCCTAGTTATGATTGATTTTATTAAGGCGATTAATCTAACCTACTCAATTCAAATATATCAAGGATATATATTCATATTGATCCGTTTATCTTAGTCTAACAAGTAAAATAGCGGATTCAAATAAATCAACCACAACATGAAATTTTTATGTGGAAACTTTTTCAAAAAAACCACAGGACCATGTCTAGATGTGAAATGTACCACTATGCAAAGTTAATGATACAAAGGGTTGCACACTATTCAACACAGCCTTCAATGCGAATCCAACCTTCAAGTCCATTGTCAATGCTACTCGCACCTCTTGCATACCAAGCCATGAATCTATGAAGCACCTTCGTAGGATCATGTTACCACAATTTCAATTCGGTCCAACCCCGAACCTACCCTTCAATCAGTCCAGCCTTGATCTTCTTTTTATAACCCAATCCATTCTCAAATTACAACGATCGGGTCCAACCCTTCCGGTCCATCCCGAATCACGCACTCAATTAAGATGAGTGAAACTAACCCTTGTTTACAAGAACATGTTTGTATCATCGTTCTTCGAAGAAACTGAATCAAGCTTGGAAGATATTGCAAGGAGCAACAATAACACAAGATTGACTTCATCAATGGAGGCTAAAGATCATCTAGGGTTTCTAAAGCTTCCTTGTGAGTTTTTCTTGCTTTGGGGTGATTAGGGTTCTCAAAGATATTCAATCTCTATAGGTACAACCATGATATCATATATTTATAGAAAGAGCAAGCCCACACTCATATGGAAAGATTTTGAATCAAAATAAGAAACAAAAACCATTTTTTTCGAAAATCATATTCATGGTAGTCCGATCGATTTTAGAACAAAGTTCGATTAATTGGGCTAGTCCAATTAATTAGCCTTTTGCTTTCGATCAATTGGACTTGTCCAAAATAGATTCTAATTGAAACTAGTAAGAGAATTTTTTTTGATCGATTAGGATATTGATGAGCCCAATCAATTGGACTCAAAGCCTGATTATTTGGACTTGTCCAAATTATAATTAGAACTCAGCCAACTATTGTCAAACTCTTCCAAACACCTAGAGACTCTTAGATAAGCATTGTATGTGTCACCTAGATGCCAAGGTCTCTAAGTCACTTACCATCCTAACCATCTGCAATCGCGGTTAATCTGATGAAGCTTCAGGTCTTCAGATGAACTAGTCTTCAATCTTCTAAGTAGTCTTCAGGCATGACTTGAATAATGCAACCACTAACACACTCCAAAGCATGGCTAACAAACACCAGGATTGGTTTCTCTATTGTTTTTGTCGTATGAAATTAGCCAACATAGGAATATTACCTTACAATCTTCCTCTTTAGCAATTCCGTGACAAAACCAACTACACATAAAGAGTAACAATAAATAAGGAAAATACAATCTCAACCCTTTACATGTTGTCACCCACGACTCACTTCTCATCAGAGAAGATAGACATGTACTTATTCTACTTCAACTTCAAATCAACACATCTTGTGACTTGCATAGCCACAAACAATACATACGAATTTTTACAAAGCATGTCATTACTATAGAATTTGCAATTAGTAGAAATGGAATCTAGAGGAATTACAAATTAATTCTCTCCCCCTAACTCATCTCTCTCCCCTTTTGTCACAAATTGACAAAAGGTGATAGGCTCTAGCAAATAACATGTTAAGCAATTAAAGCACATGCAAAGCAAAAATCAGACAAGTAAATAAACAAAGATATAGGCAATAACAACAATCTAAGTACAATTAAGTTGTGATGCCTCAATCAATGATAAGATAGTAATACAGACAACATCTAACCTCAATAATCAACAACACCAATAATCATTCTAATTCTTCATCACATCGTGCTATGGCAACCTTGGTGCACGATTCTCTAGTGACATGAGGACTCATTTGGTAGACGATCTCCATCAACAATCCAATGGACAAGAATATTCAAATTTAAAGGATACGAACATATACTAAAATTGGGTAATAAAGAACACTTTTTTAATCAATGCTAGGCTTACCAAAAAAAAAATTCTTTTCAAAATGAGTCAAGTAAATTAAAACCTCTTCCCTTATCAAGATGATGGTAGACCGATATATGATGGTAGACCGTTATATCAGAATTTCTAATATCAAATTTTAGAATCTAGTAGCATCCATATTAGGAGATCTCCTCCAATTAACACATCACATATGCAATAAATTCAAAAAAATCATAAATTAAAAAAAAAAAATCGATCCCATATTCTCATTCCAATCTTGCTAGTTCAAATAAAATCTAGGTCTACAACTTATTATATCTCATGATCATTAAAATAACTAAAACATGACAAAAATAAAAGAAATGAGATCCTCCAATTCGATCCCATCGCAATCCACATAGCTCCACTCAATGCTCCGTATCTGTAATGATAGGCATGAGCCACAAAGCCCAATAGGAAAAACATCCTCCAACAAATCTCATATATATAAATCAAAATTCAAAGACTATATAACATGATTATGACATACAAGGTCATAGTATGAAAAAATGCATATGAAATGATGAACGTGCTTGAGGGCCTATCCACCCCACAAAATTACCTTCCGATGCATTTAGGGCCTTGCATCTACTTATACCCACGTTTGTTTATGGGGTCTTTCACATTAGGACTTTGTAAAATCCTTCTTAATTACCTTCTCAGAATCTTTCTGCCATATTCATCACATCAATAAATCAAACATGCATGAATGTGAATGAATCATGATGGCACGCATCTCATAGCATAATGACAACCTTCTATCTCAACTAGCATGCTCATAATTTGATAATAAGCCGTGCTTAAGAAAACAAAATAGAAAAATAATTATCACATCATTTTCAAGCAACCATGGGTAATAATCGGAGAACACACACACACACATATATATATACTAGTAGGTGCACACGTGCATTGCACGTGGATAGTTAGAGTTGGACTGAGGAATCCAAAAAGAGAATAAAAATTTAAATATTATTGTAAAATAATGCCAAATTCACATAATCAACTATTATCTTAATATCTGATTATAAGTACATGTACATTCAAATGTACATAATCATAGAAAGCAATTGCGATGTGTTAAAAATAGCAACATATGCTTTTTGGGGTCCATCTGAACATGCCCTTGATTTCTATGAAAAGGATACTGCCTCGAGTGGAGGGAATAGAAATCTACAAAGAATAATTGATGGTTGCATCTTTTTAGGACATAACATGATACAAAAAAAAAATATTTTTTTAGGAGATACTGTGCTAATGAAACAAAGAAAACACAAAAGCGTTACAAAATCATCCTGGGGTGTAGTTGCAGCTTGCAACATAAAATGACTACTGATCTTGTCAAGGCGAGGCTCTCTTGAGGTATGTTTAACATGGATTGTGATAACTCATTTTTGAATAACTTAGCATACTGTATTCCAGCATCCAATAATTCATTCTTATTTTTTCATAGCATAGCCTTTCCTCCAATACAATTCACACATTCACAAAAAACTAATATACAAAAGTTCAAGCAATGGTAACTTCTAAACTCTATAATATCAAGAATTCCCTAAAGGTGTTATTACTAAATAATTATTTTACTCCATAAGTAAAACTTTGCAGGACCATAGTGTTGAGAGATCCAAGGATGGAACTATGCTCTCGATCCTCGTCCTAATAAAATTTTCAAAGATATAAGCATGAACGCACAATATACAAATTTTGCCTCTACCAATTCACTGAGGAGTTTTGTATTTTCAGAATACCATTGCCTAATCTTTGGTAGTAAAAGTACCTAGTAAAAAATATATACTCGTTTGTAAATGAAATGCTAATAAATAAATAAAAGTAGGACTTGGAACTGAAAAAATCACAACATCGCACACAGAGAGAAACATGGGTAGATAAAATTGGGAGAAAAAATAGCATCTTCTTACCATTAAAAAGTATAATAGTACATACAGAGCTTGATTATCGAGAAGTACATACAGAGCCTAACATGCAATTACTCTTATAATTGCTCTAATATATACTTCAGGCAGTATGTTCAAAAATATTGAATCTCAATATAACTCTCTTTCATTAAAGTAAATGTTAAAAGGAAAAAAAGATCCAAACAAAGCATGATTTGAGAAGATAATCACTTGGAATTCATCCCAATGGCCCCACATTATGGATATTGACGTGGCTTGGTGGAATTGAAAAATATATTGTGATTATAGTTTCCAATTTGAAATTTCAGTTACATTCACAATCAAAAACCTAAAGTAACTAATTACTAATTAGTCATTAAACATGTTCACAGGGAGATCCAATACACTTCTATATAGTTTATATCAAAACTTAAACTCTAACCCAATAAAAACAATGAATTTAGAAGAATTTTTGTCTTCTCCATCATACTTCCACATAATGGAATTTGAAAGCTGCATTGGGGCTTGTGTCAAACTCAAAAGTAAAAAAAAAATTATGTGATTGCAATTATTTCCAGGTCATTCAGTTACTCTTTCTATTTTTTCATTCTTTTCTGCAAGCTTGCAATACTTATTTAGTCTAATAACATCTGGATGCATTTTTTTCTTCATATCAACCACCTCCGAGGTACTCATGTTTTAAGCCTGCTCACCAGATATGCATAGGTTCCAGTTTGGTAATCCTCCTCCTTCATAAAGGATTTACTCCAATTGACCATTTCATACGCATTTCTAGGGCCATCGTCGTTTTATGATTTTGTAATTTTGACTTTATTAGTCATGTTGATATAGTGATGAATTGTAATAAAGGTTTGAAATGGTTCAAATAGAAACTGTTCTGGGGAAGGAAAGTAAGAAAACATTTATCATTTGTAATGGAAAAAGCTGGGTAGGCCTTGAGTGGAAGGTATCCTTGAGATCAAAGATCCGTCCTACGAGAAAAAGACCCTTCTTCAGAAATAGATATTAACAGGAAAGTTACTTATGTCTTGCAATTTGGGGGAGCTTTGAGTCCTCAAGTTGCATCCATGGCTGTCACACTGATGTGGACTACTATGTCAAATAGGATAAAAATATCAGTGTATCACCAAATCACATATTCATAGTAGAGAGTAGAATGTGACATTTTTCAATGCCAAATGGGCAGCTAATTACAATTTCCTAGTTAGCAACCTTGAGATTGCTCGAGTTTGCATACATAAAAAGAATATAATGTATTTCTAGTCATTCTTCTATTGTATTGGCTTTCACCCACTTGTTCATAAAAAGCATTTTATTTATGTTGTAAACCTAAAGCAAGTTAGTTGTGGTGATAAATGAGTTTCTTTTGCTCTAACATGAGGGCAGAACTCAATAATATAATATAATACTTATTGAAATTAAAAAAAAAAAACTCAATAGTATAAAAGTAACATGATAGGACTACCTTTTGTGTTATGATAATATGAACAGTGGACATATGATTTAATTGCAACTCAATAAAGAGGATATCTCAAGATTCTCATGTTCATTCTAGAGTATTGTAATTCCATCACATGTAAAGCAAGGAATCCTACGAAAATCGAATTAATGTCATATAAACTTTTGAAGGTTTGAAGAACTAAATCTTTGGTTTTTTTTTTTTGTTTTCATTAAAGGAGTGAATCGTAATCCACTACCAAATGAAAATGTGCTTTTTGGGTTGCTGTAGTGGGTATTATTTTGCTACATTTTCCAGCGGAAAGTGTTCTGTCCATGAAGATCACAAAAGTTTTTTGTTCCTCACGTTGTACGTTAGTTGTGATCGTCCTATGAAATGAGTCTGAACCAAAATAGCAGCTGTAGAAGTGGAGCCATTGTAGTAGAGGATATTGGATTGGATGTTCCACATTTTCCTTTAATGAGATCTACCTAATTTGGTATATAGGTCAGCCAACCACCACGTATACCCTATGTTGTGTTTGCTATTCGTAACAGCAAAACCCGATTTTTACAATCTACATTCCAACCTAAAACTTCGGAACTACCATTGCAACGATAACCTATCTAAACAAAAATTTAGAAAAAAAAAATAGAAGAATAGAAAGTATACCCTAATAGAAATAAACTGGAGCATGAAAAAAATAGAAGAGTTATAAACCGAATAAAAAATTATAGGAAAAAATTCAGAGGTCAAAATCCTCAAAAATAACAAACATGAAAAAAAACCATCTGCTCTATAACCGAAGCAATAACACTAGGAAAAACAGAAGAAAAAAACAAACAATTTAAGTCTTTGTTAAAGAACATACTTGATTTGGATACTTTGTATTTTTTTATATTTATCACCGAAATACACCGGCTAATCAAAATACGGGGTGTAATTCAATTCGACCAATGCCACAATGGATGGCCATGGCATGAAAATTACTGGAGTGATCAAAATAGTTTTTTGTCACTCCATTTATCAAACTATATCAGTATTGCTCAGTGGCCAATTAGGGTTGTCAATGGATTGAATGAGATAAGGAGTATGAGGTGGGTGGGCTTAAACCATATGCTTTAACCCCATGAACATGATGTGCTGATTCATTTCTAGTTAGAAGCTTTTTGTGAACCCTTCCATACAGAGTATGAAGAGTATGTGATATAAGGGGTGAGATAAGGGGTCCCCTTTTTAATGCCTCAAGACTCGTTAGGAAGGGGAAAAACCTATAAAGAGATCTTCAACAAAAGTAAGATGGGTTCTGAATGCCATAACTGAGTTTGAACTTGAAATTGTTTTGTTGGAACTACAATTCTGTTTTTGAGTTGGAGAGAGTTGCTTGTGTTGTGCTGTTGTCTTGGAAGATGAAGTTTTGTCAGAAAATATAAATGGGTTAAAAAACTATAGTCCCTTTAAATATTATGTGAGCACCCAGTGCATCACATAACTATTTAGAAAAATCTAAAATTATTACCGTATTCTACCCACTATAGACTTTATCAGCAACCATTTAATTGAAGTGAGGTGAGTCATTTCATTGTTCCCACCTCACATACAAATGAAGATGCAGACAAACCACAATACTTCTCATTTTAATTGTGAATTGTAAATAGTTATTGGGTAAAAGAACTTAACAGCCTTAACAATATTAGGCCAGAAGAAATAGCGGAATATATGAAATAGCAGCAATGATCTAAAATAGCAACAGTTATAGGGTAAAAGTCTTTCAAAAGAACATAAGAGATACCCATACAGAAATTAATAGCAAAATAAGTCCTAACAATAAGATACCACTTATAATATGAAATTATATCTACAATACGGGGAAAAAAGAAGAAGAAGAAGAGATCGTTAAAATTTGGATGACAGTAAAAATAAAAATCAAAATAAGGACCTTGTAGCTTCTGCAATATGTGTTGATTTGGATTTTGTAGCCATCTTAGATTTTCTGAAACGAAGGAGACCGAGGTGAAGAAAGAGGAGATTCAGCTTTGCAACAAAGAACTAAAACCAAGAAAGCCTAAAAAAATTCCTATCGTAAAAAAAACCTAAAAGGTTAGAGCCTTTTGTTTTTACCACTTTGAAAGGGATGTTGTAATTCGTAGATAGGCTCGCCTGAGCTGAGAAAAAAAAGAAGAAAACTCAGGGAAAAAATTTCATATCATAAAAAAAAAAACACCTAAAAATTTAGGGTTTTTTTTACTTCTTCCCTTCGATGGCTGAATGTTTGAGGATCAACACCTGAAGCCGAATAGATTACTCTTCAGCACATATCTCGAGGCTACAGGATCAAAAGAAGGGTGATGAACTCCAAAAAGCTCAGGGCCGAGTGGATGAGGATCGATTTCCAGTTCTTCTTCGATTTGGTAGTGGCCAAAGATCATATAGAAGAATGGAAAGAAAAACACCGCAAATATTTAAAAAGTCTGGCGTAATTTTGGAGGACTACTACATCTCGCTCGATTGCATCTGGAAGACGTGGAGACATTTAGATAGGTTTAGGAAACATGAAGGAGAGAGGAAGAGGGAGAGCCGGAGGGGAGGAGATGGGAAGGTTTTTTTAAGGGTATTTTTTGGAAAAAAAATATTTAAGGGTGTTTTTGGAAAAAACTGTAGAAAAAAGATGGAGGAAGCTCCACAATAGATAGATCGGGGGGATGAGAGTAAAGAGGAGAGAAGGGATTTCAATCGCATTGAGGGTTAGTTTTTGAAAATATTGAAAAAATCAGAGAGGAAGGCACATAGATGTGTCTTTTCGGGTAGATAATGAGGATAAAATAGGAAAAAAAAGTTTTTTTCAAGATACCGACATTTAGAAGTAGTATATATATATAGGGCTGGGATAAAATGACTCATGCTATTCTTACTAATATAATTACTAATTGGTGTGGGGCCCACATTCAGACGAATTAACGGCTAATTTTGAGTGATGATATTCTTCTCAACATGGATATCAACCACACAAAAAATCAGCCCATTCCAAAATTTGCAGCCTTGTGAAAAGTGGATTGCAAAATGAAAAATTTTGGACCATCCACTTTCACCGTTAAATTTAGGTCCATATTTGATAGAGTTAGAAGTTTTAAAAATTACTAATTTTTGGTGAGGATGATCTCCATGGTGATGGGATCATCCTCACCTAAAATCAGCTCTTAACTCGTCTAAATGTGGGCCCCACGTCCATTAGTAATCTATTAGTAAGAATAGCATGAGTCAACGTATCCCAGCCCATATATATATTATCATGGAAGAAAACGTGCATATACATATATTATAGGGGAAAACGACTTATACATCAAAGATAAGGGAAGAAGACCTACCTATAATTCTTGATCTCCTCATTTATTCTCTTTCTTCTCTCATTCATTCTTTCTTTTAGCCCAATCCTCTTAGGGGAAAATGATTATGGCTATTCTAGAGATTTTCCAAGCTTGAAATTCCTCCCTAGAAGGAGAGGATGGTTAACTTCTTCTAGATCAGAGTTTCCCAAGTTGAGGGGGGGATATGAGAACGAGAGATTCACTAAAGGGCTGTTTTAAGCCTGTTTTTAAAGAGATCAGTAACTCGGTGAAGGCGGGTTTTGAACCCAGGTCTATGGTATCATCACCCACAAACTTCACCAACTGAGCAAGCTGGCACCTTCGATGTGTTTCATATTTTAACTTTTGAAAAGTTAAAAACTAACTTAAAACTGAAGGTAACTTTTTTAACTTTTAACTTCTAAGAGAAATTACTTCTAAGAAATTAGAATTCCCGACGCTTTTAATTTCTATGACTTTTTGGAAGTAAAAAAATCAACTAGTAACTTCTACTGTGCTTTTATATCTTGCTCCCAAATGCCCAATAAAGGGGATGTTTTTTACTTTTTTAGAGTCTTTCTAGGTCACACAAAATGAAGGGGATGGTTTGGTTAAGGGTCTAAATGGGTTAGGGTTTGTTCGAGAGTTTTAATCTCCGTCGTTGGATCAGAGAGATGAAGGGTTTGGATCATCTAGGGCTTTAACTAAAATTAAGGTTTTAAAAAAGAGTGGGATGGTTTGGGTGGATTGGAGTCCACTCCACCTCACCATGTGTTTAGGTTCAATGAATGAGAGAGAAAATCTCTTCCTTCCTTGATTAGCTCAATCTCTTTTATTCTTTTCCAAAAGTAATGCAACAAATTTAAATTTTGAATTCAAAAGTGGATTTGGTTTCAATCACTTACTTTAATTAGGATGATTGTAATTAAATGCACCCGATTATAGTGCCATAACAGTTGCCAATGATTTCAGCATGTGGGGTCCACATGCCATATGACCCCACGTGCCTAAAATGCTTGAATTAAAAATAAAAAGGATGGAGATTCTGTACCAATGATTTTAACATTTAATTAATTAATTATTCTGTTTAGATGCCACCTAAG